>SZWC01003455.1:173821-197327 GCA_023375785.1 Penium margaritaceum
CTCCCTCTCTCTCTCTCTCTCTCTCTCTCTCTCTCTCTCTCTCTCTCTCTCTCCCTTGCCTCTCCCTTCTTCATTCTCATGCTCCTTCTCCCACACTTTCTCTGTCCTCTTTCGCTCCCTTTGCCCTCATCCTCTATTCCTTGTCCTCCCCGCCTCGTCCCTTCTCTCCTTGCTCCCGCCCCATATCTTACCCCCTCCCTTGTGTTCCCTTCTCCTTTATTCGTGTTGCTCCCGTTCCTCCTCGTCTGATGCTCCTTTGTCTGCCGCCCATTTTGTTTTTTGCCGGTAGGCTCTGTGTTGGGTCTGTTGCTCTTTCTATTCTCTAGTGTCAATTCCTGCTCTTTCCCCCTTTCCCGTCCATCCTCTAATGGGCTCCCCTAAACACACACCTGTCACCATGTTTCAACACTCTCCTCCTCTACTAGCTCATTCATCCAGTAGTCCCTTGCCTCTCCATCTACTCTTAGTGGCTTCATGGATGAACTCGGTCTTTCTGGAGCCCTGGCTACTGCGATTGCAACCTCTGCGGCTCGCGAGCGGGCGTCCACTGAGGATGCCTCCTCTTGTGCCTTGATTCCTCCTACCATTGTCGATTATGGCCTCATCAATGACTCCGCTGTTCTTTCCCCTCGTACTGACACAGTGGGCGCCGCCACCTCGGCCTTTGAGGCACTCTGCCATCCCCCCCCCCCCATTCACCACCCCCTCCTTTGCGCTCACTTCCCTCCCAACCCTCTCACTTCCTCTTGTGGACTTCCATTCTTGACGCCCTTGGTTCTTGCCTCGCGGAAGAGCCTCCTGCCTTTCCTCCTGTCATCTTGGCTGCTCCCATCCGCCCTGTTGATGCTATGGACCATGGTGATGACAACCTTGGCACTCCCGGTGACCTTCTTGAAGCTACAGTCGCCCTCCGCGGTGTCGTCAACCCCGGTGGTGCCGTCACCCCCGGTGGTGCCATCACCCCAGGTGGTGCCACAACCGCAGATGGTGTTGTTGTCATTGGTGGTTCCCTGCTTCCGAGCAGCATTGTTCCCCCTATAAGTGCCATCCCCGCCGGTGGTGCTATACTTGCTGGTGGCGTGATCCCTACCTGTGATGCCATCTCGGCCTGTGACGCTGTCCCTATTGGCACCCGTGCTTCTGGTGATCCAGTCACCGTCCTTGCCGTATGGAGTCCTGCCTCAATGCCAGAAATCTTAAAGTCGCTCTGATGGAAACTGGGGCAGCCCTCAGGGATGTGATCAGGCTCACTAAGAGCCGCCTAGGCAGGACCAACTGTTTGTGAGAGGGGGTTGCAGGTTGCACAGACAGAAGTTACGCAAGCGAATGTAGGTTTGCAGAGGAAGCAAGTATATGAATGGACTCTTGAGTGTGAAATAAAATTGTCACAGCTTTCTAACAAGCCCTTATATGTCTCATTTGGCCTAGGGAGCACTGAGATACACTCTATCAAAGTCTACCCTCTAGCACACTCTCCTAGCCTAGCGAGATGAGTGGCAGTCACCTTGTCACACAAGAGAGTTATGTCTCACACCACTTGGACGACCAACATTCGTGGTCTGCACCTTCCTTGAAGTCTCTTGGAGGTCCTCCAGCCGCCTTTTCTCCTTGAAGGCCGCTCTCAGCCGTCCTGGCGAATAATCCTGCCGGCTTTTGAGCTCAAAGTGCTCAGGTCGTCACTTGAACCCGACCCATGATCTCCAAACTTTGGAAATCCATCTCACTCAAACGGACTCCGTAGCAAGTTCCGTAAAGTGCATTGGAACCTGTGAAACATCCTCTATGAAACTGTCATGGCAGATGGGTTTTATCGAGCAACCTGTTTTTGTCACTTTCTGGCACTCTCATATCTATCATTCCCCCACTTTGCAAGAATAGAAATCACACAAGTCCGCACTGTCCCCTCGGCTGCTGAAAGCGGTGCGCTGCCAGCGGCTTGGTCAAGACGTCTGCCAGCATCATGCTTGAAGGGCAGAACTTGATCTGCACCACCTGCTTTGCCACAAGCTCGCAGATGAAGTGGTACCGCAAGTCGACGTGCTTGGTGCGGGCGTGAAACTCGGCGTTCTTCGTCAGAGCAATGGCGCTCATGCTGTCACAGTAGATGGTGGTGGCTGTGGTCTGCTGCTGTCCAAGGCTTGCTAGCAGCTCACACAGCCACACAGCTTCCTTTGCTGCTTCACTGAGGGCGATGTACTCTGCTTTGGTGGAGGAGAGGGCAACACAATCTTGCGTCTTGCTCCTCCAACTGATTGCACCTTCCCCCAGCACAAACACAAACCCACTGGTTGACCTCCTTGTGTCCAGGTCACCTCCCCAATCTGCGTTACTGCAGCCGATGAGGATGGGACTGTTGTTGCCGTTGAAGGTGAGGCAAAGGCTGCTGCTGCTTCCGAGGTAGTGCAGCACGCGCTTGATCGCCTCCCAATGCGGCACGCCAGGATTCACGCAAGACTTCCTTAACACTCCCACTGCTTGGCTGATGTCGAGGCGTGTGTCGACTGCTGCATACATGAGGCTTCCAACAGCTGCTTGGTACGGCACTGCTTCCATGCGGTTGCCTTCTTGCATGCCGCGGGGATTCTGCATCATGCTCAGCTTCTCTCCCACTTCCAGTGGTGTTGTTGCTTTGTGCGCTCCTGCCATGTTGAAGCACTTGATGATGTCTCTCACGTACGTGCTCTGCAACAACTCCAAATTCTGCTGCTGCCGGTCGCGCTTGACCTGAAGGCCAAGGTAGTAACTGAGCTCTCCCATGTCTTTCATGTCAAACCTGGCAGCAAGGGACTGCTTCACATCGTCCAAAAGAAACTTGGAGACAGATGCAATGAGCAGATCATCAACATAGAGCAAGATGATGATCTGGTTTGCCTCTTGTGTGCGCCCATAGACAGCATGGTCTGCTTCAGTGCGCACAAAGCCAAGGCCAGCTAGCTGCTCATCCATCTTGTGGACCCATGCTCGCGGGGCTTGCTTTAGGCCATAGAGGACCTTCACAAGCTTGCACACCAAACCTTCCTTCCCTTCCATGACATACCCCTCCGGCTGCTCCATGTACACATCCTCCTCAAGGTCACCATTCAGAAATGCACACCTCACATCCATTTATTGCACCTCCCAGTCCATAGCAGCAGCAAGAGCGAGGATCACTCGGATGGATGGGAACATAGCAATAGGTGCAAATGTCTCATTGTAATCCACACCCTCAGTCTGCGCATACCCCTTTGCACCCAGCCGTGCTTTGTACCTGAGAATCTTACCATCCGCACCACGCTTGCGCCTGAAGACCCACCGGCATCCGATCACCCGGCTGCCGCGTGGAGCCTCCTCGAGAGTCCAGGTGCCGTTCTTCGTGAGCGCATCATACTCCTCATCTGCTGCGCCATACCAATCTGCCGCCTTGGCGCTGTGCATGGCTTCAACGAATGTGGCTGGGTCATCGATGACTGTGAGGAAGAGAAGCTCGAGGTCAGACGACTCCGTTGGTGGTGGAACGGTGCACAAGTTCATAAGCTCCTCCAGTGGCCTCTGTTTGTTTGTGAGGCGCTCGGATTGCCTCAGCGGCTCCCCACTGTCCTTTGCACCTTTGTTGAGGCGTGCGGACCGTCGTGGCAGCTGCTATGCGTTGCTTTGCCGCTCCTCCTTATCAGATTCTGCTGCCAGCCCCTTCTCCACCTCAGCTCCCTCCACCTCCTTGTCGTAGCCGCTGTCACCTCCATCTTCCGCACCGCCCTCTTCTGCTGCCGGTACTTCTCCCACTTCTGGTACAAGTGCGGGAGCAAGCGGAACTGCCAACATAGGGCTCCAAGTCCAGCCCTTCACTTCCTCTTGGAAGACCACGTCACGGCTACGGATGATCTTGCGTGCGGCGAGGCTGTAGAGGCGGTATCCCATGGTGTCCTAGCCGAGGAAGGGGGCCTTCACCGACTTTGCGTCCAGATTGTTACGGCTGCCGGTAGGCACGTGCATGAATGCGCCACACCCGAAGACTTTCAGGTGCGTCACTATTGGCTTGCGTCCTGTCCACGCCTCCTCCGGTGTCATCAGCGGCACAACGCGCATAGGGCTTTGGTTTTTCAGGTACACGGCGGTACTGACCGCTTCCGCCCAAAAGGATGGCAGGAGCCCCGCGTCTTGGAGCATTCTGCCAATACGCTCCATGAGCGTGCGCTTCGCGCGTTCAGCCACGCCATTCAGCTGCGGTGTTCCAGGTGGGGTGACCTTGTGCTTGATCCCGCGACGCTTGAGGCAGGTACGGAAGTCGTTGGAGAGGTACCCTCCTCTACCATCAGTGCAAAGCACCTTCAACCACCTGCCACTCTCATTCTTTACACCAGCAATCCAAGCCTTGAAAGCATCAAAGCACTCATCCTTTCCAGCCAGGAACAACACCCACGTCTTCCGCGACTTGTCATCAATAAACATGACAAAGTACAACTTGCCGGACAAGGATTGTGATGGCATGGAACCGCAGAAATCAAAGTGAATGAGTGAGAGAAGCTCAGCCGCCCCTTCCCCTCCCCAGTGAAAGGAGTGCGGGCTTGCTTCCCTTCAATGCAGCTCTTACAAACCGATACACTAGGCTACTTCATCCCCTTGAGCTCCAGGTTGCGGACCATCTGCTACACGGAGATGATGGCGCCAAAGCCGAGGTGACTGAGCCAGCGGTGTCACAGGCCGATGTCATGTTTTCCCTCTCTCGCCGCCAACGCTGAGTCCGCTTCCTTCTCTGACACCACGTAGAGGTGCTCAAAACCGTCCTCCTTGTTTGCTTTTGTAAGCACACGGCCAGCACGAGCGGAGATGGTGCAGCCACCATTCTCAAAGCAAACCTGCATGCCTTTGGAGATGAGAGATGAGACAGAGAGGAAGTTAGCTGCCAGCCCCGGAACATGGAGCACCCCCTTCACATGACGTTCAATGTGCTTACCCTCAACGGAAGCACAAAACACAATCTCACCCTCCCCAACAGCCATTTGCTCATGGGTGTCCCCCATGTACACCAGACGAGGCTCAATGACGGTGTAGACAACGAACCACTCCCGGCGACACGTCATGTGCCGCGTGGCTCCCGAGTCGATGATCCAGAACAGGGCGGTGTTTTCGGAGACGTGCAGGACCCAGATGGTTGTCACAAATCCACTCTCCCAACCTTTGGCGTTCACAGAAGCGTTGGACAGTTTTCCCGCTCCCACTCCAGCCGCAAGGTCCGCCTTCTTCTTCCGGCATTCGCGCGCCCAATGGCCCGGCTTCTTGCAGTAGTGGCAATTCCCCTTCTTCTTCCCTCCTCTGCCGTTGCTCTTGGTTGATGTAGCACCACCCCCATGACCAAAGTTGGTGATGAGAGCGACGTCCATTCCGCTTTTGCCCTCCTCTCCCTTGTGCCGCTCCTCCTCAAACAGCAGGCTCTCCTCCACATCATTGAGGGAGAGCTTGTCGCCATGCTGGTCCAGGGCAACAATGAGAGGAGTGTAGCTGCTAGGAAGGCCAGAGAGGATGGTTAGCATGAGAACAAGATCCTTGACAGGGTCCTCAATCGCAGCAACCTGGTCAGAGAGAGACTTCACCATATTGATGTAGTCAATCATGGATCCGGACTCATCCATCTTCACAGTGTGAAAGCGACGACGCAACTGCATGTTCATGAGGATTGACTTGGAAGCATAAGAGGACTCAATGTTTTTCAGAACCTCCTTTGGCGTGAGGATGCCACGGACGAGGAGTTGCTGCAGTTCGGCGAGGTGGAGGTAGATGGTTGCGAGGGCGCGGTCAAGCTTCTCGCAGTAGGTACGGGCCTCGACAGGGAATAGGGAGCTTTCTTCTGGTTCCTTCTCCTTCTCATCCACCTGGCTCCAGAGAACCGTTTCCATCAGTACCATCTTCATGTTGTTGCTCTAGTTGAAGAAGTTCTTGCCTTCGAACTTGGCGAAGTTGACGCTGGCCACCACATAAGCAGATGTCGCCATGGTAGTGCAACGTTCAGCCCACAAACGGCTCTCTCACACAAAAGGGTGCAAGGAATGCCTCAAGGATGCGATAAAGCCTTGTTCTAGCTCTGATACCACTAATGGAAACTGGGGCAGCCCTCAGGGAGGTGATCAGGCTCACTAAGAGCCGCCTAGGCAGGACAAACTGTTTGTGAGAGGGAGTTGCAGGTTGCACAGACAGAAATTACGGAAGCAAATGCATGTTTGCAGAGGATGCCAATGTCTAAATCGTCTTTTAATTGAGAAATTAAATTGTCACAGCTTTCTAACAAGCCCTTATATGCCTCATTTGGCCTAGGGAGCACTGAGATACACTCTGTCAAAGTCTACCCTGTAGCACACTGTCCTAGCCTAGCGGGATGAGCGGCAGTCACCTTGTCACACAAGAGAATTATGTCTCACACCACTTGGACGACCAACAATCGTGGTCTGCACCTTCCTTGAAGTCTCTTGGAGGTCCTCTAGCTGCCTTTTCTCCATGAAGGCCGCTCTCAGCCGTCCTGGCCAATAATCCTGCCGCCTTTTGAGCTCAGAGTGCTCAGGTCGTCACTTGAACCCGACCCATGATCTCCAAATTTTGGAAATCCATATCTCACTCAAGCGGACTCCGTATCAAGTTCCGTAAAGTGCGTTGGAACCTGTCAAACATCCTCTATGCAACTGGCAGATGATTTTTATCGAGCAACCTATTTCTGTCACTTTTGGGCACTCTCATATCCATCACATGCCTCGCATGGCGACAGTGGCGGTGGTGGTGCCGGCGATGCTTGTCCACCCACCTAGTGGAACTATGAGATTGTGGGTCATCTTCATGATGCGTACCCCCTCCCCCCAGCTTCTGATCTTTGTGAGCACATTGCGCGTCAGTGTGCCCTCCTCCATAACCGTGCATACGTCACCCTTGGTGGTCCTCCACCTGTTGTGTTCCTTGGGGTTCCTCTCATTGGCACCCCAGCTTGTTAAACACCTGTCCCTACAGCCCCCCCTCCCCTTAAGGAGATGCAATCATTGTTTTCATCTGCCACGTCTTCGCTGAGGGTGTGCTTGGCGCCCCGCCACCCATTGGTAGGTCTTCTTTGTTTGACATGCTCGATGCCCCTGTCTCCTATCCCGCTTCTCCCCACATCCCCTCGCCCGCTCTGTGTCCCTCTCCTCCCTGCCCTCACACTATTGCATATTGTTTCCTCTCCAACACTGAGCGTGTCATGTACCCGTCTTGGGTGGTGGACGGTGCTGCGACCAACCACATGTGCCCCGTTTGAGAGTTGTTTACGTCTTTAAGTCCGATTTATGTAGTTACCTCTATTTACACTGGTGATGGTGCCCTGCTCCTTGTTCTCAATGTTGGTACTGTCTACCTCACCTCCTCGACCGGTTCCATCTTGTTATCCTCTGTCCTTATGTCCCGGCACTTGATTTTACCCTTCTATTTATTTTGACTCTTGACATGTGCCGCTTTTCCACTATTTGCGCCCTTGGTCTTGTTGCCATCACTGATTGCGCCGTGCCATCCTCTGTGGTCATAGACCCCCTAGCAAGGGTCTATATGAGGTTCTTGGTTGGCACTCGATTTGTGAGCACGTAGTTGATGCTGTTGCTCTTGTTGCTCTATCTTGCTTGGCTCATTTGTACCTCCTTCATAGCCGTCTATGCCATCTTCCTTCCCTTGCTATAGCCTCTCTCCTTTGCACCCTTGACGCCAATGGCCTGTCCGATCTGTTGTTCTTAGCCCCCTATGCTTTCAATTGCACCTTTTGTGCGATCAACAAGATGCATCACCTTTCCTTTCCCTCCTCCCCCTCACGTGCATCTGATCCCCTTGACCTTATGCATGCCAACATCCTTGGCCCCCTGTAGGATGATTCTCTTGTTGAGCACGCCATGTATGTCCTCAGCTTCATTGATGACAAATCTCACTTCACGTGGGGCTTCTTTATCCAAGGAAAGAGCAATATTGCTCAGACCGTCCAGTTATGGTACGCCTATGCGCAACGAGAGAGTCATCACCAATTGCTCCGCTTTTGTTCTGACCGCGGTGGCGAATTCTTTGGTGACAGAACGGCATTCCCTGACCAAGAGGGCGTGGTTTATGAGCTTTCTTCCCCCTTTTCACCACAACAGAATGGGGCAACCAAGTGCTGGAACCGCACGCTCATTGAGGTTGCCCGTACGATGATGGCTGAGGCTGGCTTCCTTGATCGGGGCCGTAGTTTCGGATCTGAGGCGGCCTCGCTATTGCACGTGGTTTTGGAATAGGATCTCGCATAACCCTCTTTCCCCAAACACTAACCCATTTCAGCTCTTCTTTGGTCAATGTGCAGGCCTTGGTCAGGCCGTGGTGTGTGGCATCGTGGCCACTGTCTACAATGTCCCCCCTTCCTAGTCCGGCAAGCTCGATCTGCCTGATTGCCTCTGTGTTACCCTTGGAGTTTTCCCTCACTCTTGTGTACACCGCTTTTAGGATCTGGTTACTCACCATCTCATCAAGTCCCGCAACACTCGCATCTTTGAGCAGATGACTTGCGGAACCTTTCGCAAAAATTGTTGTCTCCCTTTTCTGACCTCTGTCATGGCCTACACCTCCAATGGTCTTGTGGTCGGTGGTTCCCCTTCCCCTTATCCACCCCCCTCGGTGCTCCCCCACCTGGCTACCTCTACTCCTGTACCTCCCTTTAAGGTGTTATTGTCCATCCTAGCGTTGACCTCTCACCCCCCTCCTCCCATTCCCACTTCCTTCCAACTTTCCTCGTCCACTCTACCACCCCATCTTGCGGCCTCTTTTCTCTCTCCCCCACTTGTTCCCACCCCCACGGGTGGCCTCCCTCCTCTTTTTGCCTCCCCTCCCCTTCCCCTTAGTACTTCTTCATGTGCCTCACTTCCCATCCCATTTCCCCCCTCATCGCTTGCCCTTTCTCCCGCACCTCCCTCTTCTCCTCATCCTCCGTTCCCTCCCTCCTACCACTGTGGCAGTCCATCATCTACCTCTCCTCTCCCTCCCCTCTTGCCATCCCCCATGAGTTTCCTTGCCTCACCTCTTGGATTTCCCTCCTCTCTTCCCCAGGTAATCTCTACTCTGACCGCAACCCAGGTTCTGGGCTCCCCTCGTGTCTCTTTTCCTACTCACTGCACAGATCTCTTCCTCCTCTCTGTTGAGGATATCCCAAAGGACATCCCTCCTTAGGCATCCTCCCCTGTTGGTCTTGTGGGTGATCCTATCCTTGTAGCTTCGTTGCCACCCCCTCCCCCCCCCCCCCTTGTCGCCTCTTCTACCCAACCCTCGGCCTTCCTTAATCTTCTTGATGGCCTCTCTCAAAACACCCTTCCCCCCCTTCCTCCCCTCCCTTGGTCCCCTTTGTTTCCCGCTCCTCTATCCTCTGAATCTTTCCTTACAACCGTTTCCCCTGGCCCTCGCGTCCCCAGCCTAAAGTCCCTTCTTGGCGCCCCCTTTCGCTCCAACTCATAGGTGCGCACGCGTGCTGTCTCGGCTTGTCCTCCCATCCTTCCCTCCCCTACCCTCCCCCCCACGCACCCTTCCCCAGCCGTCTTGCCTCAACCTCCCTTCTCCCTTTTTCCATCTTGGGCACTCCTCCTCCCTATTCACCTATCTCTTCTCCCACTAGCTTTCACACCGCTTGCACTCTTACGTACGCTTCCTTCCCTCTCCCCACCTTCCTTCTGCCTCCTTCCTTGTCCCCCGTCTTGCCTCTTGCTTGTTTCATTTCTCCCTTGACCTCTCTGGTGTTACCGGTCCTTGCGTTGCCACCTCCCTCTTACTCACTGGTCTCCCCTTTGTTGTTTCTTGTTTTCTCCTCCATCGTTAATCCTCCTTCCTTTCCTCTCCTCCCTTGCCTGCTTGCCTCCATCTTCACATCATCACCTCCCTTTCCCCTACTAGTCTCCCTTTTCCCTCTTCCTGCCTCCTCCGCCGCTCCTCCACTTTTCCCTCCAATCCCCTCTCCTTCTCCCTCCTCTTTGGCAATCTTTGCTCTCCCCCTTCAACTCTGCCCTCCTTTGTAGTTCTAACCCCTCCACCTCACGTTCTGCCGCCTTACACCTTCTATCCGAGTCACACCCACGGTCGCCACTTCCTTCATCAGGAGTTTTTCCATGCCCTTGATGCATGCACTGACCATCTCTTTGCTAGTGCACTGGCATGAGCCGTGCATGCCCTTGCGGTCACGTCAACCCCGCCCACTTCCTTCCCTTCCTCTCCCCTGGATGAGTCTGGCCTCCTCACCCTTGCCAACGCTTTCTTTTGCCCAGACGCTGCTGCCTGGCATGCGACTTGTGTCGCAGAGCTTGCCGCTCTGGCTGAGCATTGTCTGCTCAAAACTCGCTTACCTTCATGCAGGTTGCCCAGTAATCAAGGCCAAGTGGATCCTACGCAAGAAATTGAGTATATCTAGTGCTCTAGACCGGTACAAGGTTTTTCTCACCACCAAGGGCTACTCTCATGTCTTGGGCGTGAAATTTACTAACACCTATGCCTTTGTCAGACGATTTACAACAAGTCGTGTTGTCATAAGTGCTACTGCTCACTTGAGCAGTAGCACTTTTAGGAGGAGCTTCTCCAGATGGACGTCAAGAAGGAAATTCTCAACGGTCTTCTTGAGGAGGAGCTATACATGGTCCAACCTCGTAGTTTCTCTTATGGTACCCGAAGGGTGTGTCGACTCTTCCTCAAGCTTTATGATCTGCGCCAGTCTCCTTATTGTTGGAACAAGGAACTCTCGTCCACCCTCGTCTGCTGTGGTTTCTGTCCTAGTCAGTTCGACCCCTTACTCTTCGTTTGTGGCATGTTTTTTTGCCTGCCTTCATTCTGGTTTATGTGGATGACCTTCTCATCACCTCTCCTTCCTCCCCCGCAATCTCCAAGGCAAAGGGTCTCCTCTCCTTGGCGTATCGCATGAAGGACCTTGGCCTTGAGGACAAGGTCCAATGTTCTTGGAGATGTAGATAGAGCGCCTCCCAGCTGTCAAGTGGCCCATCAGGAGAGCTATGTCCAGACCCTCAAGGACCGCTTCTCCTCCGTTGTTCCCTTCTCTTCCCCCCTCTATGCTGCCTTTCTTTCTATGCCAATAAGCACCCAGGTCACACTACGTGTGGTCCACAAAACAATGTCGGGTACGCTGGAGTCAACCATTACCTTCTAGTCCATAGTTGGTGCGCTCACATACTTGGCCTCCACCACTTATTTGGACATCAACTTTGCGTTGAATGTCCTCGCCCAGTATGCCTCCGAGCGTCGCATGGCTCACTTTCATGTGGCTACGTACGTCCTCCGCTACGTCCTTGGTTCTGCCCGGGCCGGCCTCATCTTCCAGGCTAGGTTTGGTGTGTCGCTCCTAGGGGGAAGCACCAACAATGACTATGCCCATGATTTGGATGCTTGCAGCCGTACTGGCTTTGTCTTTCTCGGGTCTGCTGCCATTTCCTGGCGCATTGGGAAACAGGACAGTGTCGCTCGCAACATTGGAGAGGCTAAGTACATGGTGCTAGGTGGTGCTGCCGCCAAGGCGGTGTGGCTCCGTCGCCTTCTTGGCAAGCATCACCTCCCCACCCGCGCTGTACCTCTCTACATGGACAGTGAAAGTGGGTTGGCCATTGCCACAAATGTCAGTTCTCTTCATCATCGTACCAAGCGCATAAATGTTGAGCACCACTATGTGCGCGATGTTGTCGTACTAGGGGATGTCTCACTCCGGTTCAGTTTTACCAAGCATCAGCTTGCACACGTCTTTACAAAGGCTCTTCACTAGCGTGCCTTTGCTTCGAGTATTGCTGCTTTTCATCTTTGTACCCTTCCTCTATTGGACTGAAGCACTTCTTTTCCCCCCATTTCCTTTCCCGACATTTTTTTTCCTCTGCTGTATGCTAGATCTTTGTTCCTTCCTCTTCCATGGGTTTCTTCTTTTTGTGTTTTTGTCCCCAATAGGTTCTTTTGCCTTCACCGCCCTTCGCTACTAGCCTTTTTTCTCACATCCGTCTTTTTCTTTTCTTCTATTCCATCCCTCCCCTCTACCCCCCTCCTTCCATTTCCTTTGGGTGCCTTTGTCATTGTGTGCTTCTAGGTTTCTGAGTGCAGGCCCTAGACTCTCTCCTATGGAGCCCACATTCCTTGCCGGGAGCTTTTGGGTTGGTGCTCGAGGCAGTGTGGCACTCTTGGCGGGGTGCTCCGCCCGGGTGCTTTTGGCAGGGTGCTTCTCGATGGGTGCTCCTGGAGGGGTGCTTCAGTCGCATGCTTGTGGTGGATTTCTCTTGGATGGGAGATTTTGGACACGTGCCTCTGGCTAGGTGCTTTTTCTTGGGTGCTTTAGTGGTGTGCTTCTAGATGGATTCTCCTAACGGGATGCCTCTGCCGACGTACCATGCCATCATCTTAGCAAGAGCATGCTACGAGTAACTGGTGTCCGTACAAATTCTCCACCTAGTGGTCCTGCCCGTTGCTTCTTGTGATCCTCTGGGGCCTGTGGTGTGGTGTTCAAGCCTTCTGATTTGGGTATCCACCCTCGCTTGCACTATCGTGTCAAAAGAGCATAAAATTGTTGCTACTTGTGTTATCCAGACTGGTTTAGTCCTGCACTGTGTGCTCATCCTACTAGGTCATGCACGTTATGATTTCCTATGTGATGTTTGTCTTGTTATGTGGATGTATCTTCGGTTTTTCCCAGCTTTTGCCTGCAAGACTTGCACGGATTGTATGTGGTTTGCCACACGTTTTGGCAAACCACGCATGCAAGAGCAGGAGGCCCACTAGGGTTCAGGCTCACTCACTCAATTTGCTTATTCTTTGCAAACAAATCAGTCGTTTCTCCTTTTCATCCATGTCTTGCACCAGCTCCCCTGGCCTTCAATTCCGTCTCATCTCCTGAGAGCCCTCCCCCTCACAGCTCTCGAGAGCCCGTCCCCCCTCACAGCACAGAGATCTGGAGTCAGCCTCATGGCAAGCGCCCGAAGCTCCCCCTCACAGAACTGAGAGCCACCCGGCCCTTGGGAGGAGCTTAGTTTCCAACTTACACTTAGCTCTCGCTCCACCCACCACTACTCCTCCCCCAGCCTCCTCCATCTCCTCTTCCCCGTCCTCCCACTCCAACGGCCTTGTTCAACCATTCAAAGTACTGAAGTATTTCCTTATGTTAACAAAAGTATGAGTAGAACAAAGTCAAATCCAAAACAAAAGCAAAGAGGGTGTATTATGCCTTCTACCCTGTCTATGATGGAATTGGGCCACTATGAACATTGCTTTTAAAAATTCCACCCTTACCCAGTGATTTAGAGAATTTTTGGACTTCCAACTTGCTTTCCCATGCGCAATCAATAGCATGCGCCGATGATCAAGCAAAGGAAGGTGGGGCGAATCAACCCGCCTCGTAATTCTTCCTTTCATGCAAGAATTTTGATTGAGCAATGACCTCTTTGCCTTTTGCCACACATCTTTCTAATTTGGTTTCGGGTTTTCCATGTTTTGTGGGAGGAAAAACCACCAAAAAAAAAAAAACTTCATAGAAATAGAGTGTTTTGCAATTTAAGAACAAAGGTTATTATTGAGACAAAATGACCGTTCTCGAGGTTGAGTTGAACTGCTCATTTTGTTTCTTCTTCCCAACATAGAAACCTCCCAATTTTGACATGAAAACATTAGCCAAACCCTAACCCTGTTTACATTTTATTTTTTTTTTCTTTACTCTTGCGTGGGCTCCTGCTAGACCCCGTGGTAGTGGGTTTGAACAGGATCCCTTTCAACGCATGGGGAGTCTCGGACCCCCTATTTAAATCACACACAGAGTCGAACTTGAACAATCACAAACCCCTTGTATGATGGGTTTGTGAATGTTCAAAAACATTGTTGAAGTGAGCATGTTGATGCTACATCACATGCAATGTCAACTTGCAGCTTTTTCTTGGTGGGGAGCCTACTTTTCAGAATGTTGGGTAGGGGAGCCTTGTTATTCCGAACGCTAGGTAAAATAGTTGTATTATTCAGATCCCTAGGTAGGGTACACATAAGTTAATCCCTAAATGCAACAATGGAATAGTTAATCTAGGTTTTCACAAAGATTGATGAACCCACATTTTTATACTGTTTCCTAAGAATTTTGAAATCTTTGAAAGTTTTGATGCATGAAAACCCTGAAATCTACTTGTTCATTTCATTATTATTTTCATGCTCATGTGTCCTCTCATATCTTAAATTTGGGCTAACAGTATGCTAAAAATTCCTTGAGAGTTATTAATGTTCATCAAAGTATGTTAAAGGTTTCAAAACAAAGTGAAACTTTTTTATAGTGATGTTTTTATGGATAGAACCTTACACATGATAAGACCTTGATTCCATGAAAAAATAATTCATTCATGAAATAAGGTTGTTTTTCAGGAAAGATTTTTCAAAAGCTTTAATATGAAAAGTGTATTTTTCCCATATACACGTTTTCATAAACGTAACATGGAAAGGAAAAAAATTCATGTGATCATCTTGAAGAAAAGGTGTTTAAAATTTCACATGAAAACACATGCTAGTTTTTATTCATGAAAGATGTGTTCATTCTACACTCCTATACACTTGTTTTCCTTTCATATCAAGCTGAGCTGATTTTTGCACATGTGAACACCAAAACAAATAAAATGAACTATCATGAAGTCGAACGTTTCATGAGATGTTTAGGTGACAGCATGCGGAGTATATGTATGTAGTTAATGTTTTTGTTAGAATGATAACAACATCAGTAGAATCAAAACATGTTCCATTTGAAAAGAAGAAACAAACAAGTCTCTAATGTATTTGTTGCATATCTAGCCTTCGTATGATCCCTTAGCATTTGTCAAGAAGCGTTATCCATTCTGAAACATATGTGTGCAAGGAAGGAGACGTATGAACAAATTGAACCAGGTTTGACATGCACGTATCAGTGACTTACAAGTGAAAGTGATGATAGCAGTGAATTTCAAAGAAGATATTGGTACATTGAAATTAAGTAAAATAGGTATTCTGAAAGGAAGAAACAAAAAATCTTTATCCGTCAATGTCTACATTTGTATCTCAGGAGATGAGTGAAGAAGTCAATCTCCACATATTGAATGTCAAATGTTTTAGAGATGCTTAAGGTTTTAACATCTAGTCTCTTAGTGTGATGTTTGAATTTTGACTTCCTGATATCTGCTTGTGAGTAGAAAATCGTGATACATGGCAAAAAAGTGTAGACATAATCATGAGTCCAATTGTACTTTTATAAAATTTACCTAGTTATATCCCTTAAACCATGTTTAGCTCAACAAATGAGATTCCTGCATGAAATCTTGCAGCCGCATTGTACCCGCAAATGCATATTCTTCAACTCAATGAAAACTTCAAAATCCATGTTAGAGATATCATCACACAAACAAATGATATTGGGAGAAAATATTGTTATGAAGAAATATCAACCATTGAATTAGAATTTCGATTTCAACACAGTTTTCACAAAACGTTGTACAATTTCTCCAAATTTCAACCTATATGTCATTCCACATACATTTACTTGATTTTCTGTTTATCGAGGCTTAAAAATGAAAATTGCTTTGAAATAGTAAATCAGATATTAGGAATGCCCCGTGTTGGGCCCAGGTAGACGTCCCGCATTTGTCTCTCTACATCCACAACAAGAAAAAAATCGTAACCAAACACATGCACTGTAAATACTTGAGATAAAACTCCAGAAAAAAATCAAGAAGCATATGTTTTTTTCTTGTATATCTTAATTGCAATAAAATGCTCTGAAAGTTTTTGATAGGCACCTTGCAGAAGTGAATTCATGATGAATTTTGTGCAAGTGAATGGACCACAAGATCTAGGAACCAAAAGGGTGGAGAATTCCTATACATTACATGAAAAAGCATTGAAATAACTTTGGACTAAAATCATAACTTCAAGATGTTTAATTGGCCCATATGCCTAAAACCTATTTCCACTGGTTAAATTTAAATTGTAAGAGTTTCAATAAGCATTTTTTCTTCATTTTTCAATGCAATCATGTGGTAACCAGAAGAAGATTTTTGCTCACGTTTTACTTACAAAGTAAAATGCCATATTGCAAAGAAATTTACATATATAACCAATAACTCCACCCTCAAAACTCTGAACACAAAAGTGTATTGGGAAGTGAACACAAAAGTGAACATTGATCGTTCACCAAAAACTCTCTATTTCAGAAGGACACATTTATTCTTTTCAAACTTGACAAGGAATGCATATGTGGGCTCTGATGACATGCATTCATGTTTATGATTGTTGATAAATGTATGCATACAGAAATACACTTATTGATACACTGTTTGTTGAGTGTATGAATTTGGGTCGATTAACTATACCTCAAATTTTAAATGGTTTATGAGACACAGAAAAGGAGTAGGATTTTTCATACTGATATGTTTTGAAGTGGAAGAGTATCTAGAATTCTTGTAATTATTGGAATTTTTGCAACCATAGTACGCATTTGGATGAAAACAAACCACGTTTCCAGATTTTATGTGAAACTTCACAAGACAATATGAGCTTAACAGAATTTCTCGAAAAATGAACATGGTAAATGCCATGAAAAAATGTCTTATCTCATAAATCATTAGAGATTTCATGAGCTTGTCTGAGTTTCACGGGCCTCTTCAATGAATTTTTCCAGAATAAAGAAGTTTTCCATATCTTTTTGAAATTTCAATTGTGTTTTTGACCTTTTCATCGTTTTTTTTATGTGGTCAAAGGTTTAAAAAATAAACATAGTATAAATCATTTGGGCAGTTGGCCAAAGTTCATTTGAAACATTCTGTGAATATCTGGACATGATTTATCAATGGGCTATTCATGTGAATTTAGGAACTCGTGTCTTCCATACTATCCTACTTCTCCCATTAATTGTAACCCTTTTTGGGTTAGACAAAGCTATGCTATTCTTGCTGAAAAATAATAACATTAATTGGCTTATGCACAGTGTAGTTTTTTCAACCGTCATGAATATTGTTTCATGTCTTTGTGTTTAATATGCTACATTTGAGAGACATAACAGATTGTTTATGTTAGATTTCTGCATTTTGATGTTTTTTGGGGAAAACACCGTACAAAAGTGTCAATAATTCATGAATTCTGAAATAATTGTACCTTGATGTCGTTAATGTATTTTGATTCCGTAGTAATATACACTTTTATATGACAATAACTGAATAGAAACTGTTACCTTGTCTTTTCAACATGTGTTTTTCATGAAACTTGCATTTTATTGTGATTTTTGTCCAAATGTATGATGGCTACCATTGAATCTCCACGTTTGTAGGATTTAACTCATTTTGGCACCATTAACATCTTCTCATTCCACATTCACAATACCAAATTTACATGTAATCTGCCAACTGTTGATGCCTGAATCAACGGGGGCTTATACTACATTCATAGCATAAAGAACTGCATGAATGCATTTGCTTGTGATTTATTTGCAGAAATGCATGCTATAATGCGGTTGCCTAACAAATTTAATAATTTTTCAACGGAAGATAACATCAATCCTCCTCTGAAAGGATTTCTTCAAACTTCTTATATCAAAACTGCTTACTTCCAATTTTTTCCACCAAAGGCATGCCTCTTTCTCTTTATAAGTGGAAGGATTCTTTGTAGAGTTCAATGCAGCTAATGAGGAACATCAGGTTTTCAGAAATGATCTCAAGAATATTGAAATTTGAAACATCAGTGGAGGGCAAAACTTGGTATCGCAATGATGATTGATGTATTTTATTGCTTCCTTTTGAGGTTTAACTTGTATTCATTTCTTTGCTTGAAAGTAGCAAAGCTTAGGAGTGAACATTCACTAATGTTGGCCTTGTTATCTCTTTTATTCTTGCAAACATTTTATTTCAATTTAGCTTGATTATTCGTGAGCATGTAACAAACATGTAGAAAACGTCTCGTAGTAAGTTCTCATGATCAACATACTGTTGTTCAAATATGAATTTTTTTTCTTGAACCTCTTTAAAGTGTGTATATCCTTTCTTTTCTTAATTCGTGGGGTTAAATGGAGTTTGAATGATAATCATGTCAAACCCATAAAGTTTATTTGCAAAACCCATCATAAACTCCATCAATATGTCTCACCATGGCCCCATTTTGCTGATAAATGGACAACAAGTCCATGATATGCATCACCTCAACTAAGGGTGGTGGATGATTTCAAATCCTTGTCTAATGTTTTATGTTGGAATGTACCTTCTCCCAAGGTTTAGTCTGAATTGATGCTCTATGGTGCCTAGATTTCTCACCCAAGCTAGTCATGAAAAAAAGATTGCAAGCTCCTCAAAGAAAGGTGGAAGAAAAAAATGACAACTTTTGTTTTGCCACGTTGGCCAACTTTGGACCAAGCATTAAAAGGAAGGGTCCTAGTGTTACACCGGTTGGAAGTGCGGTGGTTCATGTTTGGAAGTGGGCGCGTCACTTTTCACGACAGAGGGGGTAGTTGGTTGCTTTTGAGAAGCAGAAAATGTACTTCATTGTTCTAAGTGCCAAAACTCGGCGATGTATATAAGGTATTCTGGTGCGAGAAAATGAGGCTTGGTCAAGCCGTTTGGGTGTTTGGCGGATTGCGTGACGCAACGTTGTATCCTGATTTGTCAGCCCGAAAAGTCCCTTGTTGGTTCCACGGGGGCTTTGAGACTGAATTTGAGGTCCGCAAGGTTTTTTCAAAGTTGCTCAAAAGAACTCCCCCCCTAGTCTTGAAACATGAAGGAACATAAGGATTATGTTCTGGTGAGTTCCGGAAGTGATCCGAATAGTAGTCGTCATCTGGCAAGGATGTCGGGGTATTTCGGAGAATTTCCTCCGAGCACGGAAAACGTTTTCCGCAACTAAGTTGTAATGTAGGTTGGGATCGGGAAGCAAAAATTAGGCCAGTTCTGGGTTTGGGCCCTGTGTGTGCCATCCATGTAATGAGATGCCCTTCTTTTTCTAGCATACTCGAGGCCTTGATTGTGTTTGAGGGGCATCTGGGCAGTTTTCTGTTTTTGAGAAATTGTTCTCACAGTCGAGCTTGCCTCCACTCAACCGCAGCTGTGTGGAGTGAGGAAGAGGAGCAAGCAAGCCATAGAGCACGGCATTCTCCTCACACCAGGGGCATGTTTTCCTCATTATTGTGCAATAGCATTCTGAATACGCCACGCGAGGGTGGCTTTCACCCTCTCAACAAGAAGTGTACCGACGGCAAAACCTGCGGAGGGGAAGTTTTGGCGGGCAACCCTGACAGCGTGCGCGGTCATCAGCGGTAGCAGTTCCAATGACTATGACCATGGGACGGTCGTAGTACCATCAGTGGCATACGCAATACGGTCACTGCACCCACCGCTGAGAGTCATACAAGACCAAAGAGGCGGCTTGGCAAGAGACAGGATAGACCCTCGATCCGGATAATCGACAACCAAGGCTTTCTTGCACAAAGCACTATGTGCAAGTAGGACACCGATTTCATGTTCAAGTAAGGCACCGAGTACATCTGCAAGTATCTTGTTGTAACAAGCTAGGAAAGAAGTAGGCTGAGGCCTGGGCTAGCCGGCCGGAGAGTATAAGTACCCTATACTCACTTCAATCCAAGTAACGTGTATCTTCGAGCTCTTTCATTCAGACAATCTCCATGTTTATATTCTTGGTGCAACTGTGCTGTCCACAACACCAAGACTCATTCTTTAGAGCGCACACACTCTCAAAATCAGCATAACACTTTCCCCCCTTCTTGCCGCATCGTCCCAGTGTGTTACCAACGCGTGGCCGTAGTCAGAACTGGTAGCCATTGATGAGATGATCGATGTTTGAGAGCTGGCTGTACGGAACCTAGCTATTGTGTGCTACGTCATAGTTCTTCCATTTGACTAGATACCCATTTCTGCCTCCTCGTTGGCGGTGATAGAGAATTTCCTCAACTACGTACTTGTGGTCATCGTCTTTGATCATGGGTGGTGGAGCAGGTGCCACACGTATAGGATTATCTGCTGATAGATCAATGTAGTGTTGAAGTTTGCTGATGCGGAAGCCCAGGTAGTGAGTTTTGCGACAACTAGAATGCGCATCTTCAAGATTTTGAAAGGCCCTCACCACTGGGGTTGGAGTTCTAGATTGCTTGATTTGCAAAGATTGACAGTTGCCAAGTTCAGAAACTTTGTCGCTCATCTTGAGCTCCTCCGTTTGCCAATGTTCATTGGCTTGTTGCTTCATACCTACTTTATTCTTTACAAGGATTGATGAATTTCTTCCCAGTTTGCGGCAAATTCTCGCCGATGTGCGTGGACGGCGGGGATGTTGCTCTAAGTCTTTAGACCAATCAAGGTGCTTGGTTCTGATCCATAAACCACCTTCAAATGGGTTTTCCTCATTGCAATAGATGGTGCACAATTGTGTGCAAACGCGACTACTGGTATCTTGACTACACAATCAATGCTATGCAATTCACATGGAGTTCAAAGAAGTTGCTTGAGCGTTTGGTTGGTTTGCTCTGTTTGTCCATCAGTTTGCGGATGGAACGCTTCTGAAAGTTGAAGTAGACTCCCATATTGTAGCATCCAATCTTGCCAAAACAAGCTCATGAACCGTGCATCACGATTGCTTGTGATTGATCGCGGAACCCCATGCATTCGGATGATTTGGGCAAGGAAAATCCCCGCTGCTCCTTTGGAGGTTACATCCGTAGTGGTCAGAATGAAGTGCGCTATCTTTGAGAACCTTTCGAGGACTACAAGTAAAGCGTTGAAACCCCTGGTGTGACACGCAAACTAGTGAAAAATCCATGGAGATGTCGGTCCATGGTTTCTCTGGTATTGGTAGTGGTTGAAGTAGACCGTGGACTTTGGTGCGTTGACTCTTGTGTCATTGATAAAGGTCGTAG
This sequence comes from Penium margaritaceum, assembly GCA_023375785.1. NCBI lineage: Eukaryota > Viridiplantae > Streptophyta > Zygnematophyceae > Desmidiales > Peniaceae > Penium > Penium margaritaceum. The sequence continues at coordinate 194,688 of SZWC01003455.1, forward strand.
CTTTTGCAGAAGTTTGAGGCTTTAACCTCCATTTTGTCCCAACAATAGTACTTTGAAAGCTTCATTAGAGTCTTGTTAGCTCCATAGTGGCCTCCTCAAACGGTGTCGTGGCATTCCTCGCGGAGCATGCGCTGTAGATCCTCAGTTTTGGGGCCGACGACTTGATAACTTTTTTCTATACACCAACAAAAATCTGCAAAGTGGAACTTTTTTGTGTCATATGCCCTGTGGTCTTTGTAGCTTTGTGCAAATAACGTCACCACGTACGATTCTGCTTGAATCTATAATGCGTTTTCTGCTACAAGATGGGGCCGACAGTTCAGTGCGTCCTTTGGATTTTCCTTCTCAATCCGAAACTCATTTTTTTGGTCCAAGTTATACTCAAGCAACTCCATCCATGGAGTTTGCCTTCGGCTGAGATTGGGCTACGTTTTCAAGTACTTGAGTGTATGGTGGCCTGTTTTAACTATGAGAGTGCCAGAAAGTGACAAAAACAGGTTGCTTGATAAAACTCATCTGCCGTGACAGTTTCATAGAGGATGTTTCACAGGTTCCAACGCACTTTACGGAACTCAATACGGAGTTCGTTTGAGTGAGATATGGATTTCCAAAGTTTGGAGATCATGGGTCGGGTTCAAGTGACGACCTGAGCACTTTGAGCTCAAAAGGCGGCAGGATTATCGGCCAGGACGGCTGAGAGCGGCCTTCAAGGAGAAAAGGTGGCTAGAAGACCTCCAAGAGACTTCATCGAAGGTACAGACCACGATTGTTGGTCTTCCAAGTGGTGTGAGACATAACTCTCCTGTGTGACAAGGTGACTGCCGCTCATCCCACTAGGCTAGGAGAGTGTGCTAGAGGGTAGACTTTGACAGAGTGTATCTCAGTGCTCCCTAGGCCAAATGAGGCATATAAGGGCTTGTTAGAAAGCTGTGACAATGTAATCTCTCACTTAAGAGACGATTTAGACATTGGCATCCTCTGCAAACATACATTTTCTTCCGTAATTTCTGTCTGTGCAACCTGCAACCCCTTCTTACAAACAATCGGTCCTGCCTAGGCGGCTCTTAGTGAGCCTGATCACCTCCCTGAGGGCTGCCCCAGTTTTGGGGCAGTGGTGAGAGAGAGAGCCGTGGTGAGAGAGCCGTTTATGGGCTTAAGGTTGCATTACCATGGCGACATTCGCTTATGTGGTGGCCGGCGTCAACATCGCCAAGTTCGAAGGCAAGAACTTCTTCAACTAGAGCCACAACATGAAGATGGTGCTGATGGAAACGGTTCTCTGGAGCCAGGTGGATGAGAAGGAGAAGGAAACAGAATAAAGCTCCCTATTCCCTGTCAAGGCCCGTACCTACTGCGAGAAGCGTGACCGCGCCCTCGCAACCATCTACCTCCACCTCACCGAACGGCAGCAACTCATCGTCCGTGGCATCCTCACGCCAAAGGAGGTTCTGAAAGACATTGAGTCCACTTATGCTTCCAAGTCAATCCTCATGAAAATGCAACTGTGTCGTCGCTTTCACACTGTGAAGATGGATGAGTCCGGATCCATGATTGACTACATCAACATGGTGAAGTCTCTCTCTGACCAGGTTGCTGCGATTGAGGACCCTGTCAAGGAGCTTGTTCTCATGCTAACCATCCTCTCTGGCCTTCCTAGCAGCTACACTCCTCTCATTGTTGCCCTGGACCAGCATGGCGACAAGCTCTCCCTCAATGATGTGGAGGAGAGCCTGTTGTTTGAGGAGGAGCGGCGCAAGGGAGAGGAGGGCAAAAGCGGACTGGACGTCGCTCTCATCACCAACTTTGGTTATGGGGGTGGTGCTACATCAAGCAAGAGCAACGGCGGAGGAGGGAAGAAGAAGGGGAACTGCCACTACTGCAAGAAGCCGGGCCATTGGGCGCACGAATAACGGAAGAAGAAGGCGGACCTTGCGGCTGAAGTGGGAGCGGGAAAATTGTCTGACGCTTTTGTGAACGCCGCAGATTGGGAGAGTGGATTTGTGACAACCATCCAGGTCTTGCACGTCTCCGACAACACCGCCCTGTTCTGGATCATCGACTCGGGAGCCACGCGGCACATGACATGTCGCCGGGAGTGGTTCGTTGTCTACACCGTCATTGAGCCTCGTTGGGTGTACATAGGAAACAACCATGTGCAAATGGCGGTTGGGGAGGGTGAGATTGTGTTTTGTGCTTCCGTTGAGGCTAAAAACATGATACGCCATGTGAAGGGGGTGCTCCATGTTCCGGGGCTGGCAACTGACCTCCTCTCTGTCTCATCTCTCATCTCCGAAGGCGTGCAGATTTGCTTTGAGAATGGTGGCTGTACCATCTCTGCCTGTGGTGGCCGTGTGCTTGCAAAAGCGAAAAAGGAGGACGGTCTTGAGCGCCTCTACGTGGCGTCGGAGAAGGAAGCCGACTCAGCGTTGGCGGCGAGAGAGGGAAAACATGACATCGGCCTGTGATACCGCCGGCTCAGTCACCTCGGCTTTGGCGCCATCATCTCCGTGCAGCAAATGGTCCGCGGCCTGGAGCTTAAGGGGGTAAAGCAACCTAGAGCATCGGCTTGTGTGAGCTGCGTTGAAGGGAAGCAAACCGGCACTCCTTTCACGGGGGGGGGGGGGGGGGGGGGGGGGGGGG
>SZWC01003456.1:4051-19202 GCA_023375785.1 Penium margaritaceum
ACACACACACACACACACACACACACACACACACGACCACACCGTGGACATGCACATTCGTGGGGCGGGATAAAAACACACAGACCATCGCACTACCATGCACACGTGCGAGAGCGTCCGAGCTGCTGACCATGGAAATGACACCAGGTGTCTCTTCTGAGGAAGCGGGCTTTGTTTTTCACGGAAGGCTTCTACAAAGAGATGGCGGGAGGACTCGGTCATTCTTCTAGCTCAGCATTGCAGCAGCCACATTCGGAGAGGCAGAGATGACAAACGGGATTGTGAAGATGAAACAAAATCTGCAGTTGCACGCCATCACTTCAGATGTCCAAGGTCATGTGCCGAGTGCAGGTGGAGGTGGATGTGCAGAATCATGTGCATGTGCATGTGCATGCACATGTGCATGTGCATGTCCATGTGGATATGCAGACGTCCTGGTATGTCCATGTGGATATCAGAGCCGAAGGCCGTCACCTTCTGGCTGATTGCCCTTTCCGAGGAAGCTGGCGCAGCTGCGTCGGAGCGCGAGGTTGACAGGTGACGCACCGAGCGTGGACGTCGTTGCCCGGTCCTTGGACGCTCCAAGTCGTGGGAGGTTGGAGCCTCGCCAAGGACCGAGGAGGTCACGCCGGAACGAGTCCAGCGGTGGTACTGCAACCGAGGCTTCGAGGGCTGGCAGCTCTCGTGGGGACCAACTCTCAATCACTCTGCTGCGCATTGATCCTCTGGTTCCTGTGAGCAGATCCGAGCAACAGTGTCGTCGGGCACCAACTGGTTCTTCAAAACGAGTGGCACCACGTGTGCTTGCGGCCGGGAGCGCAGTTCAACTGCGTCGATTCGCCGTAAAGGAAGGCACCGCTGCCCTAAATTGGAAAGAGGAAGCAGAGTCAGCGCTTGCGCTGGTCTTCGACAATACCGGGAGTGAGATCCAAAGGCTATGTTGGTTGCGCATGCATCTCGATGATGTTGCGGTGGTGTGGTACCGACAAATCCTAGAAGACTCGCGAGGGCCGGGAGCTGAGGAGCTGACGGAGGCCGTCTTCTGGAGGCGGTTCGACGTGCAGCTCAATACGCGCACAACCATTGACGTCGGGAAGGTCGTACGTGGCCTGACCACGTTGAAGAGACGCGCAGGAGAGTCGGCCGACCTGCTCGCCATCCGCGTTCGCGAATACGCTCGGCACATCCCGAGCTACGCAGAAGCAGAGCAAGTAAAGGACTTCGGCAGGGCGCTTGGGGAGTCTTTGGCGAGCCGCTTAAAGTGGCTGCATCTGCAGTCACTGGCAGCAGCCGTACAAGTCGTCAACGACCTGGAGGAGGACGACACCATGGCGGTGGAGAATGCTGAGATCGCCTAGATACGGACGGAGCTCTCTGAGCTACGCACGCAGCTTGCTGTGAAGGCCAGTGGCGCTACACTACCAAGAGCGCCAATCATTTGTCGTAATTGTGGAGGAGAAGGGCACATCGCATGACACTGCACGCGCCCAACGCCAAAGGCTCCAAGTGAGCGCGCAACGACTTCGCAAAGCGCGGCTCCAGTGGTAGCGGCCGTCCCCATCCATGCGGGGCGGGAAATCCTGGACCTTGATTTTGGTGAGCGGGTAAGGGAAAGTACCGTTTCTGACTGGGAGGAGACGGCATTCTGCCGGAGCGCTGCTGAGCGCATTGCGTTGGAGAACATCTCGCCGGAACGACAGGCCGGGAAGGTGAAAGTGGCCAAATGTCTTGCCCGACGAATGAGGATGGGGAAATTGTTTGGAGAGAATTCGCCGAGGTCGAGGTCGCAAAGCAAAGCTTGGCGCATGCCGAGGAGGAAATCTGCAACCTAGAGCAAGCAACAGAGGAGGCAGCAGCAGCAGCCAGGGATCTCTAGGCTCAGACGGCCATGGAAGAGGCTAAGCGATTTGCAACAGCAGAGGCTGAGCGCGCTTCGGAGGAGGCCGACTGTGAGGTCATCGCCGCCATCGCCAGGGCCGCCAAGGCGAGGAAACTCGCTGCGAATGCAGCCGCAGTAGTCGCACACCGGCAATAACAGCAGCAAGAGGTCACAGTGCCAGTAATGGCGCAAGGCTCTGAAGCGCTCCCACGCAAGCCAGTGCCGAATGACCTCCCCTTCACGCTGGAGGAGATCCGAGCACAAAAAGCAGAGCGACAGGGGCAATAGCAGGGAAACGGAGAACGAACAATTGTCTTTTTCCGTGGTCGACACCTTGAAGAAAACTAATGCAGGGGTATCCATATGGACCTTCCTCGACAATTGCCCTAACGCCAGGCAGACACTTGTGGAGCAGCTCAACGGTGAGGGGGCACAGATTGTGCCAGAACACAGTATTGCCGTAGCAACAGACTCGGGCGAGAAGCTGGTGGTCACCTTGGTGAAGGTAAATGTACGCGAAAAAGATGTGGCCACAATCGCAGACACAGGCGCCAGGTCTACTGTCATGAGTGAGCCTGTAGCAACTGAGTGCGGGCTCATTGGCGTCTTGGAGCCAGCCACATACCTGGTGGAGACGTGCAACTGCATTTCCAAGCCGTTGGGCAGAGGAAGGAGGGTGGTCGTGACCGTTGGTACGCTGACGCGCGCCTTGGATATCATAGTCACCAAGGGTGGATCCTTTGGGATACTGCTTGGTGATTGGATGTTCCTTGCAAAAGCCTCCGTGGACTACGAAGTAGAGCGGTTGTTCTACCGAAACGGGCCGGGAGAACGCATGTCTATTCCCATCACCTGTGGCACTGCATCAAAGAGTGCACGGCCTGTGTTTATTCTGGAGGAGAATGGGGGGCGGTTTGATACCCCAGAGATGTATAGCCTACAGGGTCCTCAGGAGTCGGCTACCACAGAGCGTGAGGGAACACCTGCAACTGCAACGCAGATGTCGCATGACAAGCAACAGACGGCAGACCACCACGCCGTGCAGCAGCACACAACGCAACTAACAACGCCAAGGGCACCAGCCACTACATCACTATTCCCATCACCGCTGCTCCCTCGCCCTCACACTGTCATCCTTGGCTTTGCAAACGTGAGGACCCGCCCTGTAAGGGTGCGTCACCAGTCATCACCCCACCCTGCCAGAAGCAGCATCACATCCTCGTGCCTCGCCCCACACCCACCAGCAGCAGCAACACCTACAACAGGAGCAGCAGCAGCAGCAACAGCGACGACGACATCAACAACAGCAACAGTAATCGGAGGAGTGGCCACGGCAACCGCCACGCTTGTAGCGGTGCAAGCCACCGCTCGCGTGACGACCCCGCCTAAGCCAAACCCTCGGCCCACTTCGACCCCCCCACCGGTGGCGCCCACCGAGAAAAGCGTAGAGAGAGTAGAGGAGGAAGAATAGGAAGAGGAGGGTGTCCTGTGGGTTCTAAGACCTAGGGCACTCACCTTCACCCCTACCGCCGCTCCAACCCCTAGCACTCCCTCTCAAGGAGGGGACGAGGAGGACGAGAAAGAGGAAGAGGAGGAGCGCCCTCGCGAGTCAACACGAGGATACGGGTGTCGCAACTTGTGGGTACCGGAGCAAAGGGTCTTCTTCACCAGCCCTTACCCACCCGACCTCACCGGGCTTCCTCCTCCAAGGGACAACCAAGTGCGTTACGTCCGCGGGAGCATCAGCTGGGGCATCAGAATGCACACATCACAGCATCTACACGTGTAGGTACCACAATGCCAGTGCCTGAGACCGCAAGGAGTGACCACGAGAGACCGTCCGCTGTGGGCGAAGGAGGATGCGACACACCACCCCGCGTCGTAGCAACAGCTCCGCCCGTTGAGGGCGAAGGGACGAGCGCAACACCACCCAAGCGCCGTCGTCGAGGGCATCTGCTCGCTGGGGGCAAAGGCATACCCGCGGCCCCACCAAGCGCCATCACAGAAAAGTCGCCTGCTGGGGGCGAAGATGCGGTTGCCGCACCATTAAGCGTCGTTGCAGGGGAGCCGCCCGCTGGGGGCGAAGGCGAGAGCAAAGTACCACCAAGCGTCGCCGCAGGAGAGCCGCCGGCTATGGCGAAGGCGTCATCGCAGCATCATCACGCGTCGTCGCAAGAGTATCGCTCGCTATGGGCGAGGACGCACCCAGCGCGACTTTTCCATCCGCTGTGGACGATGAGGCCTTAGTCGTAGATATGATTGCAGAATTACTAGAAGACTGCCGGAGCCCTATGACGTGGACCCCGAGATGGACAGGCACATGGCGGACATCCTCACAAATCTGGGAGAAGAATCATCTTCCCTCTCTGTGCCAGTTTTTATGACCATGCAGGCCGATCCAGAGGAGCGCGCTACTGATCCCACGCCAAGCACTACCATGAACGGGCATGAAGAAGAGATTATCATGAAGGAGCCCGAGGTGCAGGTGACCGGCGTCACCATGCCCACACCAGACGTGGAACTTGTGGCTGAGTCATCAAGCGCTGTAGCCGCCGATCGCAGTGGAAGAGGAGGTGCCTCTTGGCACCTAGTGCGAGCCCTTGCTCGTAAGAAACAACATCGCCCGCCGCCATCGCCGTGAGAAAGAACAGCAGAAGCGATGTCGACCCGGGGGTGCCTACCTTGGGCACTCTTGGGGGAGAGAACCACACTAAGCAGGACCTTTATCTTGACGAACACATGCTCATTTACCTGTGCACTCAGCAAGTGCGAAAGGAGTGGGGGACGGAGGAAGGAGTGCGGGTGTTGCAGAACAGTGCCAAGTTCTCACTAGACAAAGATGACACTCTCTGGAGGAATGTAGGAGGGAGTCGCACGGAATGGCGCCGTGTTGAGCGCTCGGAAGAGAGGACGGTCATCGCTGCAAGGGTGTACCACGAGATGAACCCTGGGCTGGCGGAAGCAACAACACGCCTTCACCAGAGGTTCTTTTTCTGAACCTGCAGCAATTGATGAAAGACGTTCGCGCGGGACGTCTTTCAACCACCTGACCTCGTCTTGCACAAGTGCTAATCCTATCGACAGAAGAAACATCGCTACGCCAATAAGCAGAGACCCCCAAAGAGCGTTGCAACAAGAAAAAAAAGAAGCGCTGCAACGAGGAGCACCCGGGAAAGCCGTGAACAAACTCGGGGCGAGCTTGGCCTAGAAGGGAGTGTTACCCTACTGATCTTGGATTTCGATTATAAATATTTTTTTGGAGGTTTTCAATGAACGAATTTTTTCTTAAACGAATTGATTAAGTATCACCTAAATAATTACTTTCACAGGCCTAAAAAATATTCGTTCATGACGCGAGTTCTACAAGCTAAAAAACCAGAAAAACTATTCGAAAAACGTCGGTTCACACTCGAAGTGCGCTATCGCGCACCTCACAGACCCGCTGTCTGGCATGTCTGACGTGTAAAAAGGACACGTCAGACTAGTCAGACAACGAGCGGATGGTATTCTCGCTCATCCGCTATGCTCAGACGCCCGCTCGACGAGGAAAAATCCTCATTCGTGCACGGATTTGATCCAGTTCGTCGAATTTAAAGATCAGACTTTTTCGTTGAATGAAAGTCTAGGAACTACCTAAATAACTAAAATGTCAAAAATTGTGTTCGAAATCATGGAACACATAATTAGCAATTTTGAAAAAAACGAAATCAAAGATCAGTAGGGTACATCTATAACATGAAAACTATGAACCAAGCATGATTCTCCATGGAAGAATGGTGACAAGTGACGTCATCACGGTAGTGGTGGGAGCGGTTGTACCAAGACTCTAAAGTCACAACTGCTTACACTCCACGGCCAAGAATATCACCAGTGGAGCGCAGCGTGCTCTCGCAGTGGGGAGTACGAGACCCAGAGCACTCACGACGCCGGGAGAATAGTGCGGCTCACGGAGCACTCAACACTTTGGAAGAGATGACGGAGTGCGGCTCACGGAGCACCCACCTCTTATGAGTGGTGAAGGAGCACGGGACACGGTGTGCTCACCTCATGACTTATGTGTATGTGGGGCTCTAGGCCCATGATGATAAAAGGACTATGTATTGCATGCTTTCATTAACTTATTCTAAGTTTTATTTACCTTCCACTTGGACTTAGTCTCAGTTCCCAGTTGCCAAAGTTGTGAGAGGAAAAGAGCCTTCAAGTTGTCAAAGGAGAATTGAAGAGAGTTGTGTTGAAGAAGTGGTCGTTTTCCAGAAGTTTTGTGAGAGTAGATTGTCTGGTATTAGAGCCGAAAGTTGTCATTCTCGCTGATTGCTTTTTTGGAGGAAGCTGACACAGTTGCGTCAGAGCGTGAGATTAGCAGGTGACGCATCGAGCGTAGACGTCGTTGCCCGGGCATTGGACGCTCTAAGTCTTGGGAGGTTCGAGTCTCACCAAAGATCGAAGGATCACGCCAGAACGAATCTAGATGATCTACTCCCAGAAAACTTTTGGAAGGCGACCACTTCTCCAACACAACTCTCTTCAATTCTTTTCTCACAACTTGAGAGCTCTTCTCATCTCACAACTTTGACAACTGGAAACTGAGACTAAGTTTAAGTGGAAAGCAAATAGAACTCAAAAATAAGTTAATGAAAGCATACAATACATGTTTTTTTATAATTATGGGCCAAGAGCCCCACACACACACGAGTCATGAGGTGAGCACACCGTATCCTGTGCTCCTTCAACACCCCTCAGAGGTATGTACTTTGTGAGCAGAACTCGGTCATCTTTTTTTAAAAGTTGAGTGCTCCATGAATTGCACTCATTCTCCGGGTGTCGCGAATGCTTCGTGCCTCGCACTCCTCACTACGATGGCACGCAACATTTCATTGGTGATACTCTTGGCCGTGGGATGCAAACAATTGTGACTTAAAAATCTTGGTACAATCTCTCTCACCACTACCGTGGTGACATCACTTGTTCTATACTCCTCTATGAACAATCATGTTTAGTAAGGAGTTTTTGTGCTACACATGTAATACTCTTCTTTTCCAAGCCAAGCTTGCCCCGAGCTTGTTCACGACTTTTCCGGGCGGTTAAGGTTGTTGTCGTGCTTTTACTTCTTTTTGTTGGGATGCTTTTTGGGAGTCTTTACTTCCTGGCACGGTGGCGTCTTTTCAGCTGGTGGAATTAGCACTTATGCAGAACGGGGCCGGGTTGTTGGAAGACGCCCAACGTGAACGTCTTCCTTCAACTACTACAGGTTCGGAAAAAAGAACCTTTAGCGGACTCGTGCTGTTGCTACTGCCAGCCTAGGGTTCACTTCATGGTGCAGCGATGGCTATCTTCGCCTCCGGGCACGGAACACAGTGCTGTTTTGTGCAACTCTCTCTTGCGTTCTTTTTAAGGGTGTCATTTTTGTCCAGTGAGAACTTGGCACTCCTCCGCAACACCCGCACTTTTTCCTCCGTCCCTCACTCTTTTTGCAGCTGCTCAGTGCTCAGGTAAATCAGCATGTGTTCGTCGAGGTAGGGGTCCAGCTCAGTGTGGTTCCCTCCTTCAAGAGTGCCCGAGGTAGGCATCCCCAGGTCCTTTGGTGCTGCCTTGCATTTCTTCTCTTTTTCAGTCGTGCTGCCCCGCGGTCTTGCTGCTACCACACATCCCACCTCTCCTCTTCCAAAGGCTCTATCAGCGGAGGCCCATGCCTCCTCCGGGGTGCTTCTCGTGCGGCCTAGCGCACGGGCGCACGGGGTGGCGGAGGGAGCTGACGCCCTCTTACCTGCTCCTGTTGTCGGTGTTGTTGTTGGAGACATTCATGCCGCTTCTGCTTTTCTTTCTCACGGTGATGGCGGCGGGCGAGGTTGTTTCTTACGAGCAAGGGCTCGCACTGGGTGTCAAAGGCACTTCTTCTTCCAGTACAATCGGTGGCTTTGCTGTAATGCTTGATGGCTCCTCAGCCATGAGTTCTACGTCTGGTGTGGGCATGGTGACGCCGGTCACCTACACCTCGGGCTTCTCCAAGATAATCCCTTCCTCATGCCTGTTCATGGTAGATCTTGACGTGTGATCAGCAGCGCACTCCTCTGGATCGGCCAGCATGGTCATAAAAACTGGCACAAAGGAGAGAGGTGATTCTTCTCCCGGACTTGCGAGGATGTTCGCCATATGCCTGTTCACTTTGGGGTCCAGGTCATAGGGCTCTGGCGGTCGTGCCGGTAATTCTGCAATCATATCTACGACTAAGGCTTCATCGTCCACAACAGACAGAAAAGTCGCGCTAGGTGCGTCCTCGCTCACACAGGGGGTACTCTTGCGACGATGCGTGATGATGCTGCGGCGATGTCTTTGCCTCCAACAGGCGGCTCTCCTACGGCGGTGCTTGGTGGTACTACGCTCGCGCCTTCGTCCCTAACGAGCGGCTCCCCTGCGATGACGCTTGGTAGTACTGCAACCGCGCTTACGCCCCCAGCGAGCAGCTTCTCTACGATGGCGCTTGGTGGGGTCGCGGCCGTGCCTTTGCCTAGTGCGGGCCGATTCTCTAGACGACGGCGTCGATGTGGTACTGCACTTGTATTTTTGCCCTCAATAGGCGGAGCTGTTGCTGCGGCGCGGGGTGGGCTCTCGCATCTGCCTTCACCCACAGCAAGCGGTCTCTCGCGGTCACTCCTTGAGGTCCAAAGCACTGGCGTTGTGATATCTGGATGTGTAAATTCTGTGACATGTATTTCAAATACCCTGGCTGATGCTCCCGCGAACGTAACGCACTTCGTTGCTCTTTGGAGGGACCCCGATGAGGTCGGGTGGGTAAGAGCTGATGTAGAAGGCTCTATGCTCCGGTACCCACAAGTTGCGACACTTGTATCCTCGTGTTGACTCGCGGAGGCGCTCCTCTTTTTCTTCCTCTTCCTTGTTCTTCTCTTCCCCTTCTTGAGAGGGAGTGCTAGGGATTGGAGCAGGAGTAGGGGTGAAGGTGAATGCCTTAGGTCTTGAAACCCACGGGACACCCTCTTCCTCTTCCTCTTTTTTTTCACTCACTGCGCTCTTCCCGGTGAACGCCTTCGGTGGGGGGGTCGAAATGGGCCGAGGGTTTAGCTTGGGCGGGGTCGCCAAGCGAGCGGTGGCTTGCACCGCTTCAAGCGTGGCAGTTATTGTGGTCACTCTTCTGACTGTTGTTGCTGTTGTTGATGTCATCGCTGCTGTTGTTGCTGCTTTTGCTGTAGCTGCTGTAGCTGTTGTTGCTGGTGGGCGAGGGGCGGGACACCGAGATGTGATGCTACTTCTCAAGGGGTGGGGCGATGATGGGCGACACACCCTTACAAGGCAAGTCCTCACGCTTGCAAGGCCAAGGATGACGATGTGAGGATGCGGAAGCAGCGGTGATGTAGTGGCTGGTGCCCTTGGCGTTGCCAAGGGGTTGCCTCCTACTGTACGACGCGGTCGTCTGTCGTTTGTTGCTCGTCATGCGGCATCTACGTTGCAATTGCAAGTGTTCTCTCAAGCTCTGTCATAGCCGACTCTTCAAGACCCTCCAGGCCATACATCTCTGGGGTATTCAACTGTCCCTCTTCATTCTCCTACAGAAAGAACACAGGTCGTGCACTCTTTCATACAGTGATGGGAATAAACGTGCGTTCTCCTAGCTCGTTTCAGTACAACAACCGCTCCACGTCGTAGTCTACGGAGGTCACGTCCACCCTTTATCGTGAACAGCCAATCGTTACCAAGCAGCATCCCAAAAGAGTCATCCTTAGTGACCACGATATCCACGACGCGCGTTAGCGTGTCCACGGTTACGGCCATCCTCTTTACTCTGTCCAACGGCTTGGAAAAATCGTTGCACGTCTCCACCAGGTATGTGGCTGGTTCCAAGGCGCCAATGAGCCCGCACTCAGCTGTTTTGGGCTCACTCATGACAATAGACCTGGCACCTGTGTATGCGATTGTAGTCACATCCTTTTCAAGCACCTGTACTTTCTCTAATATGACCACCAGCTTCTCGTCCGAGTCTGCTACTACGGTCACACTCTGTTCTAGCACAATTTGTGCCCTCTCGTCGATGAGCTGCTCCACAAGCGTCTGTCTCGCGTTAGGGTAATTGTCGAGCAAGGTCCATATGAACACCCCGTGCGTTAGTCTACTTCAGGGTGTCGACCACGGAAAAAGATAAAATTGCTCGTCATTTGCTTCTTTACAGTTGCCCTAAGCGCTCTGCTTGTCGCGCTCGGATCTCCTCCAACTTGAATGGGAGTTCATTCGGCCCTAGCGCGCGCGGGAGCGTTCTCGGACCTTATGCCATTATTGACACTGTGACCTCCTGCTGTTGCTGTTGCAGGTGTGCAACTAATACAACTGCATCCGCAGCGAGTTTCCTCGCCTGTGCGGCCTTGGCGATAGCGGCGACGACCTCGCAGTCGGCCTCTTCCGAAGCGCGCTTAGCCTCTGCTGTAGCAAATCGTTTAGTTTCCTCCATGGTCGTTGGAGCCGCGAGATCCCAGACTGTGGCTGCTGTTGTCTTCTTTGCTGCTAAGTCCAGGTTGCAGCCTTCCTCCTCGGCATACACCAAGCTTTGTTTTGCGACCTCGACCTCTAGCAATTTCCTCCAAACAATTTCCTCATCCTCATCCGTCAAGCAAGACATTTGGCCACTTTTAACTTTGTGGCCTGCTATTCTCGTGAGATGTTCTCCAGCTCGATGCGCTCAACAGCGTTTCGGTAGAACACCGTCTCCTCCCAATCGGAAACGGTAACTTCTATTACCTGCCTACCAAGATCAAGGTCTGAGATTTTTCGTCTCGCATTGACGGGGACGGTCGCTACCACTGGAGACGCGCTTTGCGAAGTCGTTGCGTGCTCAATTGGAGCCTTCGGTGTTGGGCTCGTGCTGTGTCATACGATGTGCTATTCTCCTCCACGGCTGCGACAAATGATTGGCGCTCTTGATAGTGCAACGCCATTGGCCTTCACAACAAGTTGCGTGCATAACTCAAAGAGCTCTGCCCGCATCTGTGCTATCTCTCTATTCTCTACCGCCATGCTGTCGTCTTCTTTCAGATCGTTGACGACTTGTACGACTGCTCCCAGTGACTGCAAATACAACTATTTTAAGTGGCTCGTCTAAGGCCCCCCAAGCGCCCTGCCAAAGTTCTTTACTTGCTCTGCTTTCGCGTAGCACAAAATGTGCCGAGCGTATTCGCGAACGCGGATGACGAGCAGGTCGTCTGACTCTTCTGCGCGTCTCTTCAACATGGTCAGGCCACGTACGGCCTTCCCCACATCAATGGTTGTGCGCATCTTGAATTGCACGTCGAACCGCCTCCACAAGACAGCCTCCGTCAGTTTCTTAGCTTCTTGCGCTCGCGAGTCTTCCAAGATCAGTCGATACCACACCACTGCAATATCATTCAATTGCATGCGTAACCAACTTAGCCTTTGGATCTCACTTCCGGTTTTGTCAGAGACCAGCGCAAGCGCTGACTCTGCTTCTTTTTAACTTAGGGCAGCGGTGCCTTTCTCTCTGGCTAATCGGCGCAATTGAACCGCGCTCCCGGCCGCCATCACACATGGTGCCACTCTTCGTTTTGAAGAACCAGTTGGTGCCTGACGGCAGTGTTGCTCGGATCTGCTTATAGGAACCAAGGGATCAATGTGCAACGGAGTGATTGAGATCTGGTCCCCACGAGAGCTGCCTGCCCTCGAAGCCTCGGTTGTAGTGCCATCACTGGACTCGTTCTGGCGTGACCTGTTCGGTCCTTGGCGAGGCTTCAACCTCCCAAGACGAAGAGCGTCCAACGCCTGGGCAACAACGTCCGTGCTCGGTGCGTCACCTGTCAACCTCGTGCCCCAACGCAGCTACGTCAGCTTCCTCGGAAAGGGCAATCAGCCAGAAGGTGACGACCTCCGTCAAAGGTGCTCCTCTGGCAACGCGTGCATCCTCCAAGACTACCAGTACCATACCACCGAGACCCCATTGAGATGCATCCTCAACTAGTTCAATTTCTGGTTGTCGGTTCCCTTGCCGTTGAAGACCAGCGTGAGTGCTGACTCGACCTCTTCTTTCCAGTTAAGGGCCGTCGTGCCCTCTTCTATTTTGAAACGGCGCAACTACACTGCGCTTCTGGCCGCCATTGCTCATGGCGTCGCACTCCGGTAAGACAAACTAGTTGGTGTCTCGCGACACTGTTGCTCGGATCTGTTCACAAGAAGCAAAGGATCAATGCGCAATGGAGTGATTGAAACCTCGTCCTCACGAGAGCTTCCAGCCCTCGAAGCCTTGGTTGCAATACCACCGCTGGACTCGTTCCGACGTGACGTCCTTGGTCTTTGGCAAGGCTCAAACCTCCCAAGACTTAAAGCGTCCAACGCCCGGGCAACGATGTCCACGCTCGGTGCGTTACCTGCTAACCTCACGCTCCAACGCATTTGTGCTAGCTTCCTCGGAAAGTGCAATCAACTAGAAGGTGGCGGCTTTCTACTCTGATACCAGACGTCCGTGGTGCATGTCCATGTGGATATGCAGACGTCAGATGTGCACCCTGCTCATGCATGCCCAGCAAGTACGCACTCACACATGCAACTGCATCCATGAATGGGCGAGGATGCATGCATGTGCAGGATAACACTGAAATCCATCCACGGGGCTCCCTCCCACACCCACAGAAGGCAACGGAAGAGGCGTGAGAGGGATTCTCACAGGGCACAAGGCACATGGCCAAGGCGCTGGTCAACGGTCCTTTCCGGGGGGACATCATACTCCCGCACTCCCCACGGAGTAAGCGACAGGCAGCCCGGATTCCTCCTTGGGCTATTGGCTTTTTGTCTTGCCCCAAGTTCGTACACCAAGGCGCGTCCACGTACCGATGGAGATAAGAGTACTGAGGGAGATAAGAGTACTGAAGGAGATAAGAATACTGAAGGAGATAAGAGTACCGATGGAGGTAAGAGTACCGATGGAGGTAAAAGGACTGATTGAGGTAAGAGTACTGATTGAGGTAAGAGTACCGATGGAGATACTGAGTGTGTGAGCAGTGCGCCACCTCAAGGGCTCACAGAACCGAGAGGCTAACGTCAAGAATCAAAGGCAACCGAGAACCTAAAGAAGAACCGAGAAACCAAAGAAGAACCGAGAAACCAAAGAGGAACCGAGAAACCAAAGAAGAACCGAGAACCTAAAGAAGAACCGAGAACCTAAAGAAGAACCGAGAACCTAAAGAAGTCCTGAGACACCAAAGTGGAACCGAGAATCTAAAGAGGAACCAGTAAGCCAAAGAAGAACCGAGAAACCAAAGAGTAACCGAGAACCCAAAGAGGAAGAGGCAATAGGAAACTAATCCGAAAAACTGTCTCACCAATGCCATCTTCAGCTTCACCCGACACCGGCCCAGGCCCCCAAATCCGGAACAGCAAAAAGTTCCTGCCTCACCGTTGGGGCCGTGAGTGAGGAAGTGCAGCACGGAGTTGTCCGCCGCCAGCCACAGGCAGGGGAGGAGCGTGCCCAGCACCACGCCCACAACCACGTCCACCACTGAGTGCATGCCCAGGTACAACCGGCCTGCACAGCCAGCCAGGTGTGCATGGGGCAGGCGAAGGAGAGCATACGCAACCAAACGATCGCAAAGGGGGCCAGGCATCCCGAGGAGGGGAGTGCTGCGGTGCTGAAGGAGGAGGCTTCAGGTAGCGCTGTGTGGATGACACTGTGGAGGGAGCTGTGTGGATGCCACTATGTGCGCGCACATGGGTGTGAGGGGGGCCGAGCAACTCCATGTGTCTTTGACAACGACAACACCCACTGCCACGCTCTACACAACACAGCTTCCCCTGCCCAAGCCTTTTCCCACATGCCCGGACCACAGCTCCTAGCTCTGGTCCGTTCTGTTTTGAACGGCTCGGATGCGGATGCACATAGCCGCTCACTCGAGCTTTGCAACAGAGTCGGAGCACAGCGCTGTTTGTAGAGAGCAAACGGAGTGTTTCGAGAGCCACCCTCTCGGCCTCGGACCGACTGGAATGGGCAGCCGGGCCCATTGCTCGGGCATCTCGAGTCAAACGACAGTTTCGACTTTGCATTGCTGGCCGCAAAGGCACACTGTTGTCTGACTCTCTCTTTCTCTTGCCCTTTGAAGGCTTTCGCCTTCAAAGTAAGCCCCCCTTGGACAACACGCATGATGTTTCATTCATGCATGGATCCAAACCCCTCCAAATTCAACAGTGGCTTAACCTCTCACCAATGATCACCAACAAGCTGAACGCCGTGCCTGCGGCGACGGCCACAGCTGCGGCCGAGGGTTGTGCCTGGAAGTAACTCCACTCCGTGCCCAGAGTGTACCTGCAGACGCGGACATCACAAGAATGGAGCTCGCCCTTGATGGCCGCCAGCAAGCAAAGGGTGGTGCGATCGCAGCACTGGTCTCCCTTGGTGGAGCATGGCACATGGATTTCTGGCAATGCTGGCTTAACACACGCACGTGTGTGCGTGTGCACGTGCATGTGCGCTGACACACCCATGCAACTGCGCAAAGCACACTCACTCGTGTGCGCATGTGTACATGCACAAGCACACCGACACACAAATGCAAAAGTGGGAATGCATGCGCATGCATGCAAGCATTGTGCAACGCACGCATACACACGTGTTCATGCAGACGCACAGCCAGATGCACATGCATACAGGCTCAAGAAGGGCGACACACTTTCACATCGTCAGGCAAGCACACCTTTACATGACAGGCAGCATGCACGCGTGACATAAACATGCGCACTGACAGGTGCACACGCGCACAGGTACAGGCGCACAGTCAGTAGAAGAGCCGTTCGGTGTTGATAAGCGCAAGAGACAACATGCGAAGTGCATGCCTTTGCACACACACAAGAACGCATACGCACGCAAAGCCATGAACCGCACGGGGAGGAAGCCAGAGAGTGCAGCTGCAGCAGAGCGACTGGACCAGCCCGACTGACGACAAACACACCACGACCAAAACAAAAAGAAAAAAAACAACAATGTTCGCAGCAGCAGACGCGACGCCAACGGGGAGGGGCCGCACACTCACAGCATCATGGCGAGCGTGATCATGGTGTGTGTGGATGGCAGACCATACTCCCTGCTATTCTGCGACTCCATGCTGCTGCGCACCACCCGCACCACCGGCGGACTCGGCGGCCGCGGCGCACACACCACGTCCTACGCATGTGCAATACGCACACACACACACACACACACACACACACACACACACACACACACACACACACACACACACACACACACACACACACACACACACACGCACA
>SZWC01003456.1:58827-69011 GCA_023375785.1 Penium margaritaceum
CGACGACGACGACGACGACGACGACGACGACGACGACGATGACAACGACGACGACGCAACGACGACGACAACGACAACGACGAGCAGCAATGATGAAAATGACGAAGACGGCGGCGGCTGCAACGGCAGCGACGACGACGACGACGACGACAATGGCAGTGGCGGCAGCAACAGCATCGACGACGGCGACTTCAACAGCGGCAGCGGCAGCTAGGAGGACGATGGCTAAGATGCGGGTGCGACCTGAATCACCACTGGCAACGCCAGAGGCAGCTGCAGGTGTGTACAACAGGGGCAGCAACGGTGTCCACCAACAGCAATAGATGAAATCAGGAGACTGGCGACCCAGACATACCAGGACAGGACAGGGGAACACTTCCAACGAGAGGTGGAGTGCAACGGACATTGCATCACGAACAGGGGTGCACAGTTAACACCGGCGCTGATTGCAAGCATGCAGGCTCACCTTCTGCCCTTTCTCCATGCGCGACGAGTTGACTCTGAACCGCAACACCACGGAATCTGCCTCCACCGCCGCAAGTACAAGCACAGCAGCAGTTCCAGACTTAGCCCCTTCCACTCCCTTCCCATTGCGCTCCGTCCTCCAAGGACAACGTGCCGACGTTTACACAAGATAGCAGCCGCAGAAAAAGAACAACACAAGAAAAATCTGCAGCACTGTGTGACCGCAGCCGGAAGTTGCAAAAATGTATCACTGTGGGAAACTCTGTGTGGATCATCCCCTCCGAATATTCCTCGGCGGACCTCAGTACCAAAGCAACTGAACGGAATTTGTGATCAGTTTTCAAGCAAGCCTGAAACAGGACAAGCATGGACTTTTCGCAAGAATTCACAGAAGGTATCCCCCCCCCCTTCAGCGCCAGGAGCCGTCATACACTGATCATGGAAGCGGAAAAGGCTGCACACCACCATTGTCGACCAACCTTTGGAGTCAAACATCTCTGCAGAAGGAGCAGGTAGAGGAGTGGCAGGGGCCTCCTCCTCCGAACTCGGCGCAGCACCGCCTGACACCACCAACTCCCTGCCTCTCAACCTGCTGCTCCCACTCCCAGCCCCACTGCCCACACCTCCGCTGCCGCCACTGCTGCTGGTGCCGCTGCTGCTGCTGCTGCCCTCCAACGCCCCACCTGAGCAGTCCCTCCCAGCAACTCCAGCCACAGGAGCAACCGCTCCCCTGTCAGCAGCAGGAACTCCTCCAGCTGCAGCAGCCGCAGCGCCACCGCCCGAGGGCACGGGTTCCTTCCGAAACACCACCTTCCGGAAGGCGCTCCTGGCGAGCAACGTCTCTGGGGAGGACCCGTCCTGCCACGTGTCGAGCACGTCGACCATGGCGCCGTCGGCGAGGCCGTCGGGCAGCACGAGGCGGCGGCGGCTGCCCGACTCCCACTTGATGACGTTGAGCTTCTCGTCCACCAGCGCGTACTTGTACTCGAGCTCAAAGCTCTCGGGCACGGACACGAGCGCCTGCCACACGAGGAACTCGCCCTCGTGGTGCGGCGTCATCCACACGCCCTGCTTTATGTTCCACTTGCCCAGGAGGAGGTCGTTGCCGGAGATCATGAGGTTCTGGCCCCATTGCGTGTAGTACGAGATCTTGAACCGCAGGTTGATGCGGTTGAAGCGCTTGAAGGGCGGGTACCGGTAGCCGCCGGGGGAGGGGAAGGCGGAGGTGAGGGAGGAAGAGGAGTTGGAGAGGGAGGAGGAGTTGGAGGAGAAATAAGAAGAGGAGGAGGAGGAGGAAGGCGACCGCCGTCCGTGGGACGTCATGGTTGTGAGAGGAGGATCGCACAAGATGTGGGGAAACGGAAGAGCAGCCGGACTCGGAGACGAACAGCACCCAAGTCAACTCGGCCTTTGTTCACAAACGGAAAGAATGGACTGTGAATGGATGCTTCTGCCCTGCTGGCTAACGCCAAGGGAACTTGGTAGATTCGGAAGCGTTGCACGGCCTGAAATGCCGGGCTGAAATTGCTGTCCACACGGGCCCCGACAGCTTCCCTCCCAGCAGTTGTTACGGAATGACACCGTGCCCCTTGGTTTGAAGGGAAAACCCTAAACCTGAATCCAATCCCAAGTTGCAAGTGGAAGGTAACTTGGGGAACGTGGATGGCAGTCAGCTCGCATGGAGACCTGCCATCGCCAACGTCTTCATTCTTGCAGGCCGAAATAGCATGGGGTTGGATAGCGGAGAAGGGAGGAGGACGAGGGACAAGGGCGGGGACTAGGCCAGGGTGGAAAGGAAACAAAAGAAAGGGAGAGGTGGAACGGAGAGACGGAGGCAAGGCAAGGAGGCGATGAGAATAGGACGGACGGTAAGGGGAGAGGGGGAGCTCCAACTTCAGCTGTGAGTCCAAACGAGGCACAGTTCGCCGCCGCACGCGCACGAGCTTGCATGCGATCAGGATCTCGACCTCCGGTCAGCCTTCGACGCCGGAGCTCGCCGGTAATCACAATCGCGGGAGCACTGCGGCCGAAACCGCCGCAGAGTAGACAGTAGCAGCAGCAGCAGCAGCAGCAGCAGCAGCAGCAGCAGCAGAAGATATCGCCAGAAGGCCGACGACGATGGCTGTCGCGACCGACGCGTGATTGCGATCAGGGTGGGTTGTCAATGGTCTGCGCCGGTGGCGGGTCGCTTGCCACAGCGTGGGGCAAGGACAAGTCACGGCTGGCAGAAGCGATTGCGGAGTCGTCTGCAGCTGCGGTGGGAGCGCCCAGGCCTGCGAGGGGCAGACTGCGATGTCGCGCCTGCACGGCTGCCACGCGCGGGCCAGCGCATTGGAAGCTCGGGCAAAACGTCCGAAAGAGGGAGCTCATGAGGGACTTCACTCAAACGTCCAACTTTCATCCGATGTCCGGCACTACGATGCCCAAACATGTTCTGAGTTCTGAGATTTGTCCGACTGGCGGTCGTCGGACCAGCGGCATTGGGGGTGCAGAATCACGACTCGGCTCCAAACGCCGATCGCCCGATAGCACAGCGAACCGGATCGCCATCTCTTTGGGTGCCGGCCTGACGTTGACCATGACTGCTGCTGCACAGTCGACGACCTTCGCTGCGCAGTAGCTCGGACAGGGGTCGGGACCAGCGTCCGACTCGATTCGCGAGAGCGTGGACAGAAAAGCGGCGAATTCTTTACGCTCTCGACCGGCGAGAGCGGACAGCGCATTGAATGTAGGACACACATCAAGGAATGTCCATCTTGTGTCCACCTGATGGTCGGGGATGCGGGAGAAAGAAGGAAACATCCTCCGTCCGATACTGTGCAGCTGTTCCTCGCCGCCAATCCGATTGCGCCAATGCTTCAGGTGGTGATGGCGGTGGCTGTGGCCCTGGCCGGGCATGTGGCTTCAGCCTCGGTGAGGATAGCTGGAACTGTAGACGTCGCAGTCGACCAACACCCGTCTTGCTGCCGCCGCTTGCTGCAATGCCCTCCAACGTAACCGGCAGGGCTACAGCCTTGTGCTGTGTCGAATGAGATTACGGATACAGTAGCGTAGGTAAGCAAGTCCAGCGCAAACCATTAAACAAATGGAACCAAACCGGTCAAGCGGATGTCCACAGCGGCCAGGGTGAGGAATTCTCCGAGCAGTGAGCACTTCACTGGAGCGGAGGGAGGGGGCTGCAAGCCGAAACGCCGGCCAGCATGCACATAACGGGAGGTGAGACTACATCCAGCAGAGACTTGTTGGGTTACATAGTAACCCTATTACAATCCTTCCGTGCCAAAAGGTTCTGAAGAAAATCGTGATTGGTGGATTGGTCATTTTCCTGACATATCCACCAATCAGGGTGCAAGAATATGTCGGACTGTATGCCCCCCCACGTCCGCGGACGCCCGGCCGAGGTCGGCCCATTAGAAAAAAATCGCGGACATCGACCTAGATGTCCGGACAGACCCCGGATAGTACGGGATGACCAGTCCGACGCTAGGACAAAAGGGTAAGGACTGTACAATGGGTTGGGTCCAACCTCTCCAGTCCATTGGCGAGCATAATTTAATGTCTATTTTTTCCCTCTAGGTCGCTCCTCCTTGGCCTCCCCCTGTCCTGTTTCACATAACTGGTCGTCATGGTAAACTCTTGAGACTCTTGAACCCGGCTTCCAACGGGTCAAAATGCAATTGAAAGAAAATAAATTCAACCACCGTCATAGAAGGAGGCAAATAGATTAATGTATAACTACAATCACGTCATCTTATTTTTCATAAGGAAACATAAGGAAACATTCAAAATTCATCCAATTTTGTCAAAGATCATTTTTGGTGAAGTTCATAATAGACGTGTGAAACTAGCATGTTAAAAATACAACAAGTTAATCTCATTTAAATTAATTCATCATCAGAAGGAAACAAAAACATTATCAAAAGGCGAAAAAAAATGCATTTTGAGGTTCTTCTTTAATATGTTGTGAATTCTTGTACATAATATTGTATCGTCAAGCGCATTCGTTCACTTTTTCGTTGTGTTTTTTAGCTTTTACATCCACAAAAGCTATAATTAATCCAGTATAGCTTGAAGTAATTCAGGAAGAGTTCGCCCAAACCATACACAATGTTTAAGAGCACACATGGGCATACCAAACAAAAAAAGTTTGAACGAATGCAGGTGACAGTTTGGTAGCCCATTTACAACCAGTTTTGGCTTTTACGGACGATGTAAAGTCTCATGGAACACATTCTATTATGTGGTCCAAATTGCAAACTATTGTTTTGCCTCCTAAGAGACACAAATATAAAACGTATGTTGGGTTACTATGTAGCCCTATGCACGCTTTGCGTGCAACACCTAAGACTTGTTTTTTTATTAACCTCAGGTCGTGACCGACTGAGGCGGGAGGGCTACCTCAGCACCAAAGAATCTAGGAGGATGAACCCAGCCCCCAAAGAAGTTATATTAAGGTGGCTGGTAAATTTCTGGATTTTTCCACCAGAGGATGGGTCGAAAATTTAAGAATAGACGACAACCTTTGTTGAAGGGGAGGTGTTTAATGTAGAGTGCGTGGGCAAAGTCATCCTCGATGGTTTTAAGCTTGGCCCTAGTCTGTTTGGAGTTCTGCTGCAGGAGCCAAGTTGAAACTAACCAAATGTGTTGAATTGGAAATAATTTTTAGAGCATGCAGGCCCATGCAAAAACGAACATGAGCTCTGTGTGTGAGTGCGATGAAAGACGGCAAGAATTTGGCTAAGTCTGGAACGCTGAATATAAAGAACAAGGAGAGATTACAAATGAGCCCCTAGAGGGCTTATATAGGGGCGCCGGTAGCTAACCGCACCGGGCCCCGTCACCCCTGCTGAACCCAAATGAGTCAACAGGGAGAACACACTACATACACCACGAGAGCAACAAAGGTGGTCTCCTCGAGGCACCGGAACAACTCTCCGAGTGCCCGGGTCTCGACCACCGAGAAAATATGAGCAGTGCCAAAAAATCTCGGAATCAACGTCCAGACATCACAGACGGCTTTCTGAACATCGGAAGCCCCACAACAGCCATCGGGTCTCCTTGTCGCACCGGTACAGTCAACCGGGTGCGCGGGTCTCAACCCACCGAGAAAACTCTCCTACCTCCTGACAAGCCCACATGGCTGCCGGAACGCATCGACCGCGTCTCGCCGGCGCTGTCGTAGGTGCTGGAGAAGTTTTGGTGCAGTCCGGAGCCCCGTCGTGTCGTCACGCCCTCCTGTGCCATATACCCCGAAAGTGGGTATATCGGTAAACTAGCAGTGTCGGTCGTGACAGGTGGAAGCCACACAAACCAACACTCCCCCTGGATGACATAGCCGTCCACGCCAGAACGAATGAACGAAGGCATGGAACAACGTATGCCAAACCACAATATGCACCAGGCAATCATACCTACACACCTCTGCTACTCACCTAAGGTCTCCTTAGACACTGGCACATGCTACCAAGTGTCTGGGTCTCGACCATGAGAGGAGGGATGCACACGTGCTCAAACCAGTGTAATGCCCATCACACACATGTCTGCCAACAAGATGGTCTCCTCGTGACACTGGCGGTACCAGGGCCCAGGTCTCGACCGCTACGAGAAATCCAACACAATAGTATCATCATCCAAACACAGGATCATGGGAGGATCTCCTCGTAACACGGGTGCAATGCACCACGTGTCCGGGTCTCGACCAACAGCTCGCATGCACATGCCACAC
This sequence comes from Penium margaritaceum, assembly GCA_023375785.1. NCBI lineage: Eukaryota > Viridiplantae > Streptophyta > Zygnematophyceae > Desmidiales > Peniaceae > Penium > Penium margaritaceum. The sequence goes on from SZWC01003456.1 coordinate 65,018, forward strand.
ACAGTATAGCCACACACCAAGACACACGATCACATGGTCTCCTCGTGACACTGGTACAACGCACAACGTGTCCGGGTCTCGACCAACAGCTCGCATGCACATGCCACACACAGTATAGCCACACACCAAGACACACGATCACATGGTCTCCTCGTGACACTGGTACAACGCACAAAGTGTCCGGGTCTCGACCAACAAGGCGCTACCATGTACATGCAGCTGTGCAGGCACGCAGCATGAGCTACATGCGGGATGCTGTAGATGCTCACAACAGAGCATGGACCTCGCCCCATCTCCCATGACGTCGCGTCAGGTCGAGGTCCACACAACACTCCCCCTGCACAGATGAACCTGGTAGCGATGTCCTCGATGGAGATGCTGATGTCGTAGCTGATCAGATCCTGGGCGATGAGTCATGTGGTGTGTCCAACATGCAAAGATAGCTCCCTCTGTTACGTGCGAGTCTACTCCCTCCCTCAAAGACGAAGTGGTGTCTCCGGCTACGACTCCTCACGTGAATCTGCATCACCTGGGGTATACCAGTCCTCGCGTGACTGCCAAGGGTCGCAACTCACAGTCTCTCCTGCCTCCGCACTACCGCGATGCATCTGTGTACGCCGGAGGAACGGGAATGGGCGAGCAGCACGCGTGCGTGGATGAAGTGGCGGAGCTGGCCTCCGATACGAGATAACACACCCTGAGACACAAGGGTGTACAGCCAGAAGAGGAGAGCTGGAGCGACGAACCGGATCACCACTCACGGATGAAGATGACGATGGGGCAGGTGAGTCAGGTGGATGAAGGTGCGTGACGGCAGTAGCAGAAGAAGGAGGAGCGATGATGGGGTCGACGGGAGCGAGGATGGCGGAAGCAGAAGGCACGCTCACCTCTCCTATAATAGTGTCCTCAACGGACGTCATACTCGGAGCTCGTACAAGATCCTCCCCGGGTAAAGGTGTGCCAGATGCTACTGGCAGAAGGGTCCTGCCGATAGCAGTCATGCTACCCTCCTCTGAGAATCGCTCACGCGCTGCTATCATCTCCCGCTGTATCATGACCACACGCTCCTGCAGATCAGCATAATCTGCCTCGGACATGTCGAGGTGGCCCATGTCGACCTGGTGTAGAATAAACTCTCTCTCACTAGATGCTGCACATGCAGACTGCACAACTCGTGAGTACAGCGCCTTCTGCATCTCTGCTGCTGAAGACGATGGAACTGGTGCTACTGCATCCTCCTGGGGGTCAACCAAGCTCGTAATGTGCTGAGACACTGGAACATCGGATGCAGCTGCAGGTGTCGCATCCACATCACAGCTCATGTCTGTCATGCGAGGAGTGAGCGGTTGCATGCCGAGAGAGAAGGAGAAGGAGGAGTCGTCAGAGTCTGTAGAGCATGTGGAAACCTCGTCCGTGCAGGAACTGCCACTATCGGCGTCGATATGATCGGTAGGGTCACCAACAGGTGAAACCGAGGGGCATAACTCAGCTCCTGCTGACGAGGTGACTCCATCTGCATGTATGGATCTGCTCCGGTATCATTGACTGCCGCCGTAATGGACACATATGTACAGGGCTCCGGCTCAACAATGTCCGTCAAGGCGACCAACAAGCGCAGCTGGCGCTCACGCACTGTCTCGCCGAGAAGGCTGGTCGCTGCCACCTGCTCAATAATGGAGTGAAGACCACCATCTGACTCTGTCATGTATGTCGGTGCTCCGTCCTGTGCACGGGACGTAGACTTAGGGAACATGGGTGACTCCTGACGCTGAAGCTGGTGCTCAGGTAGCGCAGATCACACGGTGACTCCTGCTGAGTCTGCTGCAGCACGTGTCCCAATGACACCTCTGAGAACTGCTGCTCTCAAGAATACCTCAACCTCCAAAAGACCAACCAGCCGACTCTGCTCATGCACTGCGATTGCTGCCGTACTGGTGTGAATCTCGTGCGCCAACGCCCCCGGAGATCCGTGTGGGGTATCCCGATCCGCGCGGGACTCCTGTGCCACCGCCAGGCCGCTACCGGTCGGAGTCGCAAGTGGCACCGCCAAGGCACGCGGGACCATCACTCCTAATGCATCCTGCTGTTGCAGAATGTCCGACTGCTGTCCCAGCGTAGATGTCGACCTCAATGACATGCACGTCCCAAGCACCCCAACATCCGCCGGACTGGTGTGAGTCTACTACACACTCTCCCCCAAAAGTAAGGTAGATGTATCTCGATCCGTACGAGACTCCTGTGCCACCCCTTGGCCTCTATCGGTTGGAGTCGCAAGTGGCACCGTCCAAGGACGTCGTGCCTGCTCTCCTCCTGATGTCGCCTGCTGCTGTGGAAGATCTGGATCCAACCTGAACGATGAAAGGCAACTCTCCACCATGAACGCCATGTCGGGGTCAGACTCCACGCCATGTGCTGTCACCGTATCATCTGAGTCTGCCTAAGCTGACGCTTGGGCAGCACGGCCCGGAGCGAGTGCGCATCCTGTCGCTACTATCACATCACGCAATGCGCGGTGACCACACTCCCCCTCGACAGGTACAGCAACGGAGGCCGAGGAGGTGGAGGATATATCAACACCGAGGCAAGAGCGCTGACGCCGGCGTCGCAGAGTCACTCGACTGGAACGACTGCATGAAGGCATGTCATCGCGAGATGGCGTCGTGGTCGCAGAGTGAAGGATCGACAGGATGGTGGCAGCCTGGGACTCGCTGGCAGGTGGAGCTGAAGGTACACCATCCGATGAGGAAGGAGGAGAGGATGGAGATGTGATCGAAGAGGCCGTCGACAAATGAGTAGCAGAAGCACGCTCAGTGACGACGAGGTCACAAAGCCGCTGCACCGTCTGCCGGAGGCCGTGCATCTCGGCGAATATGCTCGCCAGAGGTCTAGCTAGGGGACCTACGAACGCCGGTAGATCCGTATGTTGTGGAGGACGCAGGCTCGGACGAGGCTGTAGCCAAGGTGGATGCCAGCCGGGAGGGCGCGTCCAACAGCGACGCCAACCATGATGTCCATCACCACAGTAGTAACAGGCGAACGCGCAAGGCGCCTGCTCAGATGTCCGCGCACTCATCTCGTGCGCTCGACGATGGATAGGCACCGAGGGCACCTACTCGCGGTGGTGAACACCAAGCCACGGGAGAGAACGAGGCCAGTAGGTACAGTCACTCCTGGAGGTCACGGCGTCCGGATCAGCAAACGTGACCAGACGGACGAGCTGCACTACCACAGCACGCTCGGAGACTACAGTCTGACTAACCGCGGCCACTAATGCTGCTGCCACTAATAGAGCGAAGACTGCTCCAAGACTAGAAGGGGTGGTGGCTGCAGGTGTGGCTGCTGCTCCAAGCGGTAGACGACCCAACCCTCGGAGATGGTAAGACTCGAATCCGCCGTCGATCCTACGGGGTGAAGTGCGCGCAACAATCCACGGGCCCCAGGAAGACGCCGGTCTAGGACGTGTCTTGAAGCGGAGATCGCCACTGACGACCGTCCGCTGTCGGCTGAGAAGGCGAAAGTGCAAGCTGTCGCGCAGCCGCCGTACTATGTGTCGTCGACACTCCACCGTCGGATGCTGCTATCCCGGCTATGAGAGCTGCTGCTGCTGCGGCGGTAGTAGTTGGAAGATCATCCTTTTTCTTTTACTTTTTTTTTCCCTTCGTTGCCCACGACCACCCCCCTCCTTTTTTTCCTTTGGCCTCACCCTCCACCCCTTTTTTTTCCTAGGTCTCCCCTGTGCTCGCCTTAGGCCCTTGCCTTTTTTTGTTGCTTTTTCTCTTTTTTTTTCACTCTCTTTCAGGCGTACCCCATTTCGTATTTTTTTACTTGTCCCCCCCTTTCTCGATTGCCCGTAAGGTGGGCGAACGGAGAAAACAAGGGAAGAGAGGGGGGGGTGTCCGGCTTGTCCGGCCCTCCCTCCCGTGCACGCTCGCTCGCTCGCTCGCTGAGCGAGCGAGTGAGCGAGTGGGTGTGGGGGGGAGGAGGGAGCGAGGGG
>SZWC01003456.1:75084-82921 GCA_023375785.1 Penium margaritaceum
AAACTATACCTAGTAACGTGCGCATATGTACACTCCTACAGAAAATCATATTTGTAGTTATCGTAGTGAATGTGTTATACCCAATTTTTGCAAAAGTGAGTAAGTGATTCCTTGTTTAGTAGAATCAGCTAACCAAATAAAAAATTATTTAAAAAAATCCCAAATCATCAACAATACACAGAAGAAGATTTAGTGGCCTTTTCCTTTGAAGGAAACTCCACATGTCCCTGCAGAGCTGCCTGGGTGGCGAGAGTATGAGCAGACATGGATGCCGATTTTGCATGGGTCAAGTGAGTCCACATGGCTAATGCAAGGAGATAGTCTTTCTTCAATCCAAGGCACTTGCAAGCAGAGTGTTTGCGAGACCCGTACTTTCAGCAGATGATGGATTCAAGAGCAGGGATAGGCAATGAAAGTAGCATCCTTAGCCTTGCCCCCTGTCCTAGCAACGGCCACGACCCTTGTCCTGGAGAGGGAGACGAGGAAGAGGCAGTAGAGAAAAAAAACATGTAGGGATTGCAATGGTGAAGGCAACGACTCTGGCCAAAGCCAAAAGTGAATGCGTCAAAGCCGTAAGCTCCTCAACCAATTGGTGGATACATGACAGTGAACTCCCATAGGGAATTGATACTAGCGTGGAGTCAGTCCGGACCGGCTCGGAAACAAGATAATCAAGATCAGACTCATTGACCTCACAAAAATTGTGAGCGAGCTCAGGGACGAGGCCCGTGACAATGGTTAGGACAGCAGACAGCTGGCTGGAAGCAGCCTTGAACAGCTCATCATGGAGCTCAAAATTATGTGACCATTCCGAATCAGAGCACATAGCAAGCTACTTGAACTGAATGTTAAGGGCACTCTCTTCATCCTGACCATTTGTCGTGGATTGGCCGCAAAGAATGGCAAAGGCACCAGCAGGGTCAACAGGTGTGTGTTGAACAGGATTAGCATGGTAGGTTCCAATATTTTCAATGAGAGATTAGGGGGCATCATTGATCAGCCTGATCAACAACATGGGAAGAATTAAAAAGCAAAGGAATGAAGAGTGAGGAAGGACCATCCCAGAAGTTTCCCCCTGGTGCCCAAGCTCTGAACCGGACTTTTTAAGTAGAGAAGCCGCCATGCATTTCCCTCGCAGTCTCCGTGAGATGGAGCCTAGAAGTGAAAGTGATGGCGGCCGTTTGGTGGGACAACGGCACGGGCAATGGCAATGGCGGCTGCAAGATCTGAACCAGGGACAAACTGGAGAGAGATACCAAGCTGGGAGGCAAGGTTCAGGTGGGTGAGCACGGGGGTGGCAATGCCATTACCAAACTGCCGAAGACACTCTTCCTTCGACCAGAGGCAAAATTTTGCAGATTTCCAAGTGTCGTGAGCTGCAAGTAGATGCTGCAACAACAGAGCAACAAGAGGATCATTTGGCATCAATGTGCCCGGGTACCCTTGAGAAAAAACGTGGGAGATTGAGCGTATCTCTATTTTGCACGAAAGCTGGCATGGCTTCCAACCCACCTCAACCTTGCTTTCGGAGAGCAACAATCTTGCTTTCATCAACTTCATACATGCGAAATGCCTGCGATATGTGCTCAAAGTTTTCCTTGGAGTGCATTCACACTGATGTAAAATGAATTGTTTCAACAGTGGGAGAACTCACAGTTGACATGGTGGTTGCTACAAGGAAAATGAGATGGAAACAGAGTGCAGTTCAGTTTACAAGCATTGAGGTTCTTGATGTGCCTCTATGCGCTTATTGCTGATGTGAGAGTCACGGTGACCTCTGGACTTGTTGTCACGGATCGCCAGTATGCAGGGATACTCCACGGCTGCTTTGACAGCATCAAAACCAGGTAGCACGCCCTCTCATGCTCTCCAGGGTTTTCTTGGTGACCACCTCACAGGGTCCATTTTTCCTCAGTGGCACTATCCTTGCACGTTCATGATCCTGTTGCATGGAGTTTCTGTTTCTGCACCTGGCGCTTCTTTTGGTTTGTCATTTGGAAAACCGAGGAGCCCGTACGCCTGTCAGGTTTCCTCTTGCTGTTGTTTTGGAGCTTGCAGCTGATTTAGCCTATTTTCTGACCGGTTAGTTTGACTTAAGGCTGCACACGAATCCATGGATTCGTGAATCCGATTCACGAATCCCGAATCCGGATCCGGATTCACGAATCCGGATCCAGGGTCGGGTCTCGTTACGGATTCGGGAATCCACCAACNTTTTTTTTTTTTTGCTGTGTCCTGATTCGCGTTCGCACGATGTGAGCCTGACAATCGGGCCGCTGGTCCGATGGTCAGGCTCGCGCCGATTTGAGCGAGGTCTGGCATCCAGCGAGTCGGACATGAGTATGACACGTAGCCCTTCAGGCATACAAAATAGGACTGACGTGAGGTTAAAGGGTCCACAGAAGATGACGTGGCACATCGACAGTTTGCCACATTCGACTTTGACATGTTCGTGGAGCCACACTTGCCTGCTTTGCACCCTCGCGAGTCGTTATAAAAATCCATGAGCAAAGTGAAGTAAGTATCGGTCGTCAGAGCAGTTGACGTTTATCCTTTACAAAAGTAAAGGCAAAACTCCTGCTCTAGATTCGACATATTCGCGAATCCAGGCGGATTCGCGAATCTTGGATCCGGATCCGCGAATCCGGATCCAGGTTGCGGATTCGACCCGCGAATCCGAATCCAGCTTCAGATTCGCGAACCGGATTCGGTGTGCAGCCTTAGTTTGACTTGCGCACCTAGTTGCACGTACGTGGGTGAGACTAGACATGTACAATGTTCTGTTGTTTCCTAGCTTAACATCTATATTTTTCAAGTGTATCTTTACCGTCTCTCCACCTTTTGAAGCACCATTCATTCTGTTGTGTTACATGCAATGTACCCTCTTGCATTGAATGTTGCTTTGGGGGGTTTTCCATTCCCTCATGGTTCTAGTGCACTCCTCCCACAACAAAACACACAGCAATGGCACCGGATGCATCTGGGCTGGGCTGGACTGGGCTGGGTGAGACGTACAGGTCTTGGAAACGTGGAGGCCCTGAGCTCAGGGCTCACGTCATGTAGTCCTTTGGCAGATCCGGAGGGAGAATGCTGTCGATTTTTTTTTTGACAGTTTCCTTCGTCACGGTGGCCGTCTTGGTGGCGACGTAAAGCACCAGTGACGGTGTCTTAGGCTGCCACAACAACAGCAGTAGCAGCCAAGCATGCTGTAGTGGTTGTAGCAACAGCATCGGCTGCATTGGCAGCTGCACGGGACACAAGCAGTAGAAACCACAACAACAATATCTTAGGCTGCCACAGCACCAGAAGCCGCAGCCTCGGCATCAGCAGCAACAGTAGTAGCAGCAGCAATTGTGGCAGTTGCTGCACCAAGAGCAGCATTAGCGGTGCCAGTAATCGCAGCAGCCGTTGGTGCCAGCAAATCCTACACCAACGACGGAACCTCCTGTATTGGGTGCACGTTTTAAGCAGCAGCAACAGCAACTGCAGCAGCGGTGGAGCTGATACACGACCAGTTGTAGCCGTAATAAAGATAACAGTAGCAGCAGTAGATCTTTCACGTGAGTAGCCACAGTAGTAGCAGCAAACCAGCAATGCAAGCAGCAGTGTTAGCAGCAGCAGGTCCGCACAAGCAGCAGGCGAGAAGCAGCCTTACAAATTATCATGCCTCCTACTTCGTCGGTCGACCGGCTCGCCGACCGATGAGCCTGTTGATCGACGCGCCCATCGATCGACAATCTCATCCAAGCAGATTGGAGCTCGCTCGCCTCCAAGCAAAAAGAAAAAAATCTGTTGGCCAACTCCTCCTTGGCGTACCAACACCCATCCTAGGTAAACCAGGATGCGCGTTTGACGGGCTAGGTCTCATGTTTTTTTTTCTTTTGTTTTTGTTTTTTTTTTTCTTTTTTCTTGCTTTTTTTTACTTTTATCTTTTCCTTTTTATTTTTCCTCCTTGGTTGAGATCTGGGCATCTTGGGTTTGTCCCGGTGCCAAAGGGAGACTAGTTCTTGTAGACCAATTCTCGGTCTCGTCTTTTATTCTCTTTTTCTTACTGTTGAGACCCTTTCACATGGGAGTCTGACCCCGTGCCGTGGGAGACCACCGTTATCGTGACATCGGTTGTTCCAACGCCCACGCCGACATCCTTGGCAGTGACGGTACCCCACCCAGGATGGTGTTGGCTTCCGCCACCATACTATCCTCTGGTCCATGGATGGCCTTCTTCCTTCTACACCCCTCGATCGTGGCTCTAACCCGCAGCTCCATCCTTCTTTACATCACCGGCTCAGTCCTTTTCAGAGCTACCGCATCGCCTAGATACATCTTCTCAAGCCTCCATATTCCCTTCCCATCCTCGCATCCGGTTTTCTCCTCTGGTGTGAGTCCGGGGGTCACCGTTGTTCATCGGATGGAGCCCTTCCGGGCGCGTAGGACGGTGGGGCTGTGTCGTCTATGGAGTGGATTGCGAATTGATAGTCATTCACCCTTCTCCGTCTCTTTGCTGTGACTTTGGTTCGTGCTACATCATCTCCTGCCCTAGCTTGCAGTGTTGTGTAATGTCATGTGACCGCTTCATCTCGTGTGTCAAGTGACTTCTGGATCATCGATTTTGTAGCCACTCATCACATGATGTCATCTCATGCCGAATTTGTCACGTTGGGGCCTGTCGGTGATGTCAGATTTGTCCGCATTGGCTTTGGTAAGATGTTTCCCATTGAGGGCATTGGTGTTGTGCACTTTTTTGGTCTGTCGGTTGACATCTTCTTGCACAATGTCCTCTTTGTCCCTGCACTTGAGGTCAGCTTGGTGTCTGGCACTGCCTCGGAAGTTCAAGGCATGGACTTTGTCGCATCTCATGGCATTGGCATTGTGTCACTACAGTTGTCTGGCTATCTCATTCTTTGTGGTATGCATTGTGACAAGTTGAATCATGTGCCCTTGTTTTCACCGTTGTCCACGGCCACTAGAGTAGTGCATGTGCATATTGCTACCTTGATTTTGCCTGCACACACACATTTGCTCCATCGCCACTTGTATCATGTGCATGCAGCCGCTGTCCATAGCCTCTTCCGTCATTAGCCTGCTATTGGTCCTAGCCATGGCACATTCCCTGTGCCATGCAGTGTTGACTCTCTTGATTGCGTACAAGGCAAGCTGCATTGCCTGTCCTTTCCTTTGTCTGACTCTCTGACGCTGCATCCCCTTGCCCTTGTCCATGTGGAGATCATGGGTCCATTCCCTAATGAAGTTTTTGGGGGATGTTGGTTGGTATGTCATGTCTTACAGATAATTCCTCTCGCTTTAGCTGGGATCTTTGCCCTTCGCCAAAATAGCGATGTTGGGCCCACAATCGAGTATTGGCTTGTCCAGGCTGATCGTGCTTGCTAGTGTAAGCTGATAGCACACAACTTTGATGGTGGTGGGGAGTTCATGGGTTCTCCTGCCCGCTTCCTTGTCTCAAGGAGTGCATTTGGAGCTCTCTGCTCCATTATATACACCAAAACAGAACGGAATGTCGGAACGCTAGAAGTGCACTCTTGCTGAGGATGTTCGTACCCTTCTTTTCGAGTCTGGCCTCCCTCCGCTATTTGCCTTTGAGGTGATCTCCAACATGAAGTGGGTTTGGAACCGTGTTCTCCACTGTCCGCTGCCTTGTCACGTCACACCATTTGAGCGATGGTATGATGCTCGTTCTATCCTTCACCTCGCTTGTGCCTAGGGCAGCATTGCCAACATTTGGCTCCCTGAGGACCAACGTAATGGCAAGCTATCTCCATGAGGTTGCCTCTTCTCCTTCCTTGGTATCTCCTCTCAGTCCAAGACCTGGCACTTTTGGGACCCCGAGCATGGTCGGGTTGTCAAGTATCGTGAGAGCATCTTCTTACGCGACATTGTGTTTCGTTGCCTGCACCCTCCTCTTGTCCAGGGGGAGGTGGTGTACGTGGAGTGCCCTTCGGTAGTGGTCACCTCCGTATCCCACTACATTGTCACCTGCGTCATCTCCTCTCGTGTCTGTATCACTACAAGCGTCACCTCCTGTTGCGTGTGCATTGTTGCCAGCATCACCTCATGTCATGTTTTTGTCGTCACCAATGTCATCTCCTATCACGGCTGAGTCGTGGCCACTGTCACCGGAATTTGTGTCGTCACATACATTCTCTCTTGTTGTGTCTATGTCGATATGTGTGTCATCTCTTCTTATTTGTGTGTCGACGCTTGCATCATCTTATGTCGTGTCTATTTCGGCGCCTGCCTTATCTCCTGTCACGTCTATGTCACCACCTACGTCATCTCATGTCACGTCGGTGTCACCTTTATCATCCCCTGTAGCATCTGCGTAATCTCCTGTTGTGTTCACCTGCGTCGCCGGTTGTGGGTCCATTGGTAATGGACCTAGTCGCACCCTCGTAGTCCCCCATCTCGTCGCTGTTTGTTTGCACGAAAGGCGATCGTTTGAGACCTTTGCATTCTGCACCTCACTATGCCCCACCTACCAATCGTACAGCCTCGGCTCGCCACTTTGGGCCCGTGCAGTCAGTTTGTCCAGTTCAGGATGGTGTCGTTAACCCCACACAGCCTACTCCTGTCTCTGGTCTTGACGCTCTTGGCTTGGCGGGGGCTGTGGTACAACCTCATACCGCACTTAGATACTCTCTAATTGCTGATGAGTTCCACCGAGCCATTGGAGCAGCTGGCTCTACCCGGCCTCCTCCACATCCCTCAGTCGCCACCGTACTCATTGCGATTGGCAGCACAACATGTGTGCCTGAACCGAACATAGTTAAACAAGTACGCTCCGCTGTAGGAGCAAGCTATGCGCGAGGAACTCCCTACAATAGAGGAGCGTGAGGTTTATGATAAACTGAAACCCCTGATTGGTCGTAAGGCCATCTCAACCTGTTCGGTGTTTTGAAGGAAGGAGAGGTCCGATGGCTCAGTGGAATGGTACAAGGACCGTCTCATGGCCAAGGGATTCTCCCAAGTGTGGACTTTTGATGCCACCTTTACCCTTATGAGGAAGGACAAAGGCCTTATTAAGCCAGGTGGCACAGCATGATTGGGGGCTCCACGAGAAAGACGTCAACAATGTTTTCTTACACGGCAATCTCGAGGAAGAGATCTATGTCGTCTAGCCTCCAGGGTTTGAGGACGACACAGATAGAGTTTGGCGCCTCCGAAAGGCCTTATGTGGCTTGAAGCAATCCCCACATTGTTGGAACCTCGAGATAAGGGTGCACACCGGTTCCAAATCGCGGTTCTGAGAAAAGAACCGGAATTGCGACTCCGGTTCTAGCCTCGGAACTGGAAGCGCGATTCTGGTTCCAGAATCACCATTCTTTTGGGAATCGCGATTCTTTTACGGTTCATTGTGAAAGCCCCCGTGAAACAAAATACGGGGGGTCCGGGTCGGGTCTCGCCAGTGCGTTTTTTCAGCGAGATGGTGAGAACATCTCTCAATGCTCCGCCTGTACCAGTAGCGCCCAAGATGCGTCACTGCATGCTAACATGAGCAAAGCATCCTCCCTCCTCCCCTCCCCGTCATTTGTGCACTTGCGCGGTCCTACTGCCGATACGAACACACAAACGCACAAACGCAGAAACGCACACACGCGCTTGGGCTGCGGCGTGCAGCACAAATGCACGAGTCTGTGTGTTTGTGCTGCTGAATAGTGTGCGGCAGCGCACTTTTCAGCAGCAAAAACGATAGTACCCGAGCTATGACTCAGGCTCGATTCCGAGCCTGAATCATAGCTTGGTGTGACACAAGTGAGACCCGCTCGATTGGAGTCGAGCAGGACTTGGAAATTTTATTTAGTTCACTCGTTGTCACCGCCCC
>SZWC01003456.1:117490-137211 GCA_023375785.1 Penium margaritaceum
CCTCCTCCTCCTCGCTGATGCTGATGCTGATGCTAGCGCGGCTATTTAAGGTGCGGAAGAAGGAGCGCAAGAGGAGGATTTCAGGAGGGCGGAAAAAACGGATCGGGGGGATCAGCAGCATTCGCGACGGTAGCAGCGGCAGCGACGTCGGCGGCCAAAGAATGACCACGAGCGGCAGCAGCGGTGAGCGGCGGCAGCGCGAGCAGGTACGAGCAGCAACACGCGAGGAAGACGGACCCTGTCCGGCTCAGCGTCGTTGCACCCTGCCAGAGCTGTCGCAGCCATAAGCCAGCTTGCCCTGCAGACGCAAAATCGACGTGCACTACTTGTCACCGGAAGACGGAGATGTCTGCGCCAAAATTGCAACTCCCGCCGAACAGTGGTCGTCCCTATGGACCCAGCAGCAGGCAGGGCTTGGAGAGACGCACGCAGTTAGAGGGACCACGCCTGCGAGGCACGGACTGCAAGTGCTCTTTCTTGCGAGGGCGGGCGCGTGATGTCGCGCCTGTGAAGAGAGAAATTCGGCTGGTACAGAGGAAGCCCCCCCCCCCCCCCCCCCCCCCCCCCCCCCAAACCTTCGGTGGCCCATCTTGAAGCCATCGTGACCCTGACGCACTTTCGTCATCGGCATTGCCGAAGCGCCCACTGTGAGTGACGAACAGCCACCCTCCCGCACGCTACGTTCCTTCGCATCATCCGAGGAGAACGGAGATACGCTTTTTGTTTTTGTTCCAAAAACGTCTCGACGTGTCCATGCCGGCTGGTCGCACGGTTTGCAACTGGTTTGACAAATAGTTTGCAGGCTATTGCTGCCACACGTCTTTTGACGGGTGCTTTTGGAGGCGGTCTTCCGGTTTCGTCGTCAAATCGGATGATGAAGATGATGATAGATAGATAGATTATTATGTTTATCGTCGCTACCCCTCCACGGGGAATGGACGGTGGCACAGAGCCACATGTGACAGTGAGAGTCAGGAGGGACATCCACACACGACAAACATGGAGAGGGGCATGCATGTGCCCACTGTCAAGTGTAAAGAAGCACACAGGGGTCAAAGCAAATGAAGTCCTAGCGAGATTCTGAGGGGGGGAGGGACTGAGCACACGAGGGCAATAAGAGCGACATGCCAATGGTGGCCAAAGAGGCCTAGTAACGGCATATCACAAATGCCGAGCTCAGCTATGCGGCGGCCAGAAGGCTGCTACATGTTGCGAGCTCGCTCCATACGAATCCACCATATCGATTGAATAGCGGCTGTCATCCTGGGCTGCAGATGCTGAGGATGTGGCGTTGGCGCGGGGGAGGGGGAGCACGGGGTTGATGCGGGTAACCCAGTGTCTGCTGCAGGTTGGGGCTGCTGTGGTAGCTGTAGTAGACCTGGAGCATACCTGCCACACAAGACGCCAAGCAGGCCTGGTCCTCAAAAGAGAGGAAGTCCTTTAGCGAGAAGCACCGATGAAGATGATGTCTAGGGAACACCAAACAGCGACAAGGCCGGCTTTGCCGATTACCATAGCCGACTCGGGAAAAGTGCCCATCAACTGTTGACTCGACGTTTGTTCTCCAGATATCCGGTTTATTTCGAGTTTGCATATAAACGTTTTGCACGTGCGAAGTGGTTTGAAATACCAATTCCGCATTTATTGAAGGATAAAATTACGAGAGGTGCCTGTTTCGACCCCACCTTGGACGCGAGGTCACGACCGCCTTTTGTCGTTTGTCCTCGATGCTGTACTAGGTTCTCGTGAAGCGGAAACTCCGATTCTGGAAGGGCCATTCAGGGCCATCAATCGTGACCATGGTGGCAGCCACCCTGACAAAAGTAATAAATTCCGTTCACTAGCGTCTAGGCAAATAGTCGGAAATAAGGTACTCGGCTGTCCACGCAAATAGTCACACTATCTGTGTGACTTCTACGTGCGCAGGTGGATGTCTAAAAGTTCGCTCAGGACCAGCACTTCAAGCTCGACGAACAACAAGCAATTCGGACAGATACTAGACGAATGAACTTTGCTTTTCATAAAGATTGGATTTGCATGGAATCCTCGAAAGAAGTATGTGGATGTCATCGTAAATCTAATTGACACGAAGCGAAGTGAGAAAACGGTTCCCTGATGGCTGCGTCCTATCCGTTCACGCGACTTTCCGCTCCGAGCACTTCCCATAACCATTAAAGTGAAAGACGGATACACAATGTTACGGGTCACCCGCGTTGATTTTCTTGACCGTGCTTACCGATCGGCATATATGATAGTCAACTACAAGGGTAGCAGCAGTCGATATTGATGCGATTTAAACGAGGCATAAACGAGACATCAAAACGCGTCCTCGGCATTTCTTCGACATGCGCTAGCGAAACAGGCACCTGCCTTCGTCACGATTTTCTCTCGACAGTCAGGGTGGGTGCGTGGCGCAAACACTACATCTCACATATATTTTCCCTTTGTTGAAAGGGAACCTCCTAGGCCCCGCTACAGCGGAGAGGAGCCCAAAACTTGATAAAAGGACTACAAGGCCCCTTTTTCTAGTTCGTGAACCACGGGGCTCCGACGGCCTATCTGAGAAACAAGGGAGCCCTACCGCTCGATCTCAGCGACGACGGGGACCTTTCGCACAGTCCTGCGTGTCAAAACTTCAAGCGAAGCCTGAAAGGCAAATCAAGATGTCCGTCGTCGTACAGGCGCCCCCTCTTCTCGTTCACTTGGTTCGCACACCGGTTTTCACGACCGCAAGGACCTTTTAGTGATTGCTGGACAACTGGGTGGTTCTAGATTGATGTTCTAAGATGAATTGGATGTGTTTCTTTGAGTTTGTGCATCGGCAATCCCGAGTGGAACTCAAGACTGCCGACGAGTAATGTCGACCAACTTCTCTCCTAAGTGGGCAGTCATTGACCGGCAGAGGCACCGGCAATCTCTATTCGCGAAGGTAAAAACCGGGCCCTCACGTCAGACGCCGACCAAATGCGGGCCTCGACGCTGATGCTTTGACAAAGCGGGTCCTCGCGTTGGATGTCAGAATAAATCCGCGCCCCTGGGTCAATTTATCCTTCATAAAGACCACAACCCCTAAATGTTACGAGGGGGGTTTAGAAAATGTTTTTTTCTACGTTTTTGCGAGAAAGTCCGGGTATGAGGCAAAAAATACAGGAAGTCAACGCCGTGATGCAAAATACAAAATTTTAGCTGGTTGATTGCAATTTTCTACGGGTGCGCAATGTAGGTGGAGGTCAACTCTACGCGCTACAGTATGAGGGCACAATATTTGGCCATAGTAACGATGTCGGTGCGTGCAATGAAGTTGGAGATCAGCTTGGTAGGAGAATCATTTTTCTGGTTCAGAAGGCAAATGTGTGCGAGGAGCCGTTTTTTCACACGAGGAGATGACCACATGTGTAGCAAACAGACGGGAAGCTTGGCCCACTAGGGCAAAACCGCACTAGTTCAGGGTCTTCGACCCACAACTCATCCCATCCGTGGCCCCATAGGCCACGACCCGTTCAAGCCACATGGCACACCTCACGCTACATTCCTCCCACACAGGAATGGACCCGTCCTGAGTGTCCACCATGAGTATTAAACCCCAACGCTATAATACCAAATGAAGCGAACGGACGGGAAGCTTGGCCCATTGGGCCCAAACCGCTGTAGTTGAGGGTCTCTCACCCTCAACTCATACCATCCGTCGCCCTACAGGCCAGGACCCGTTCAAGCCACGTGGCACACCTTGCATTACAATATATGCACAGATTCTAGATAACTATCGCCATATCTATGTTTCCTAGATTAACTACACCATAGTCATATTTGAGACTTTTTTGCTCTTTATAAATGCTAATATTATCGAGCATGAAAAAAATTTCTAGATCTAAATGAACACGCTATGTTGACCCCGCATGCCATCGAGTGACAACATGATGACGTAGTCAGACGTGAAAGAAAGATCACCAATCCCTCTATAGAGGGGTTTGTGACTTTTCTCACAAAGGTTTGTGAGGGTTTTAAGTGGGGGTCCAAAATACCCCATGTGTTCAAATTGAACATGCTGGGCCCTGTTGCCGCGGGGCCGGGCACGAGCAAGCACAGTTATAAAACCCAAAACCCCGGGAGTGATTTGGGGTAGGGTTTGAAAGAGGTTTGCATGAATTTAATTGGGTTTCCTAAAAAAAGGCATTTTCACCCGATCGCAATCGAGCGATTAGCCTTTTTCTCACAAACCCCCATTCGCGGATGTAGGGTTTTATGTTTGTGTGGGTTCCATCCGTGCAAACATAGAAAGCCCCAAATGCGCAAATGGGGGTTTGCGAGCCCCAAAAAAGTCTAATCCCTCGATCACGATTCTCGCCACGACGGGGGTGACACATCACCCTTGGCTTCGCTCAATCAGCGACTTGAGTTGTCGATTGAGCATGACCATCAAAATGGATATGGTGTTGGTTTATTTTCTTACTGGATATGGTGTGCTTAGTATTCAAGTTACGGATATCGCACACTTATGTTGACCCTTGCGTAGATATATAAGCTCTAACATCCTTTTGCACAGCGCATGCACCGTACATGACGTACAAACGATTGTCCAAGGATCGATGTTATGAAATGACATATTAGAAATATGGAGATTTTTCCTTCGTTTTTGCCCCATGCTTCCTGCAGCTGAGATATGTGTGGTTACACCGAGCGGAACGTAAAAGGTTCACAAGGATGAGGTGCGGGACAAAAGACGATTCGGGTGCTTGGGAAAAATGGATGATTTGTATGAAGTAGTGATTTTACTTCGTTGACAAGTGTTGAGTGATTCAAGCACATATACACTATGATGAGAATGAAATCAAGGCATATGTCAGGTTATCGATGCTCGAGCCGAGCGACGCGTGCGAGGTTACTCCGTGAGTGGCTGATTTGAGAAGCTCCACATAGAACTTGGGGGCTTTGAAAATATCTAGGCACTTCTTTCTAAATTTCTAGCACCATCGAGAAGTCAACCGAACAACATCGAAACGTTGATATGGTTCATGACACTTGTGTCCACCATTATGGAAGGTGGTTGAAGTTGTCAAAAACATTAGGAACGAGACACCGGATGTTTAGGAAATCGGCCAAAATTGCACTCGGCCAAACAGCGTAAAACTCTGGAAGTCGTTCGTAGTAGGCCATGAATGTAAATACAGTAACATGCACTTGCAAAGTTTAGAGATTCGTGTACGTCAAGGACGTAACACCGCCCCCGCTTTTAGCCGCGATGTCCCGGCGTGTTAGCTAACGTAGGCCGGTGACGACAACATCAACCATTGATCAGATGATCGACATCTCAGAGGATGTCGTAGGGCTCCTTGCTGTTGTGCGCGGCGTCGTAGCCGTGCCACTTGAGAAGATGCTTGGTTTTTCCATGGCGTCGTTGTCCGAGGATATCGTCAATCACACACTCTATATCCCCGTATACTTGTATAAGAGGTGGAGGTGCGATGTCTCTATCAAGGAAGTGTGTATAGGGATCACGGTAGTGCTTGAGCTTGGTGATGTAGAATACATGGTGGATTGCCATGCCGTGAGGGAGGCGAAGTTGAACAATGACTGGGGTTTGCATTCGCTCGATCTCAAATGGTTCCAACCAGTAAGGTTTGAGCTTCTCAAAATCTTGTCTTCAGAGTTTAATATTCACAGAGTTGAGAAGGATGTGATCGCTACTACTGAGCAAGTCATCACTATGATGTCGGTCGGCTGCATGTTTCATATCTCCCTACGTCATTGTGAGGGTCTGTCGTGTTCCTGCCCAGATGCTTGTGAAGTACCGGTGGTGAATGTCAACCACGGGATGTTATTCTAACTTTGCGATCCAACTAGTGTGGTGGGAAGTTTTCCGTAAACGACCTCAAAAGATATTTTACTAGTCATGGTAGAAGTGGCAGGATTGAATGCGAGTTTGGCAGTCGACAGATTTGCTGCTAAATCGTTGCCATGTGGCTTGCATAACGTGCGGAGGAGTTTTTTGAGGGTCAGATTGGTTTTCTTGGTTTTCCAGTCAGTTTGAGGGTGGAACTTCGTTGATCATTGGATCAGACTACCATAATGTGTCATCAGTTTGCGCCAGAACAACTAATGAAACGACCGTCTCTGTCGTTGATGATGTTACGTGACACTCCGTGCAGCCGCACAATATGATCAGAAAACAACCGCATTTTTCCTTCTACAATGACAAGGGCGGTCGTCAAAATGAAGTGTAACGTTTTAGAAAATCTGTCCACCATGACAAGGATGACGTCATACTCCTCGGGTGTGACGGGCCGACCTTTCACGAAGTCCATACCCTACTGCTATTTAATTTCGTTATTAAATATTTATTCGGGGAAGATGATTTCCATAATACGGCTACGAGCTATATATTTTTGGTCCTAAAACGAATACAATTTATTAATGTCGTCGGGCCTTTTTGACACATGACGTGAGGGCGAAAACCAAACTGCGATCGCGTGACCCACGTCAGTCACGCGATCGCACGATTTTTTGTGCCGGCTAAGCACTGACACAGAAAACAGCGACAACGAGACGTGAAAACGACCACTCTATGAAAAAAAAACAAAATCTAGACAATTGGACCAAGTCAGTTCGTCCCATTTGAAAACAAGAAAGTAATACATCCCGGAGACGAACCATGACTACTACCCAAAAAATATTTTTAAAGTCAAAACCATGTAGCAGTACGGTATTGATGTCGGCCATGGTTCCGTCAGAACGGGTAGAGGCTGAAGTAGACGAGGTGGCCGTGTGCGACGAGAATTTTCTCTCTAACAGGTGTTGCACGATTTCAAGAAGGCCGCCACTTTGGTCTACACTTTATCCCACCATTAGTACGTCGCCAACTTCTGAAGTGCCTTTTCCTCATTGAAGTGTCCACTTGGACTGATTTCATGGCATTCGTGCAATAGCAATTGTCGTAATCCTTGGATAGAAGCAACGACGACCTGGCAAGTGAATCTTCCTCGTCTGTAGAGATGGTCGAACCAAAACTTGATCTTGTCGTACCCACCAAACTCCTCAATACCCTTTGCGAATAGCCTCGCGACGTACAGGTCTCGTTCGCCAAGCAGCGTGCTGATCTTGGCCACCAGATCTGGTCGTACTCAAAGTTGTAGTGAAAGTTGGACTCGAGGAACTCCCTCCATCAAGATTGTCGACGTCGTAGATTTGGCTAGGTTTGAGATACTTTACAGTGTGATGGTAGGTGCGGAAGATTCCTTGGGGGCATTTAAGTAGCACCACCACGTCTTGAACGTGTGCATGACTTCGAGCATCTCCTTCTCATACACCAAGTAGTCGAGTTCCGGTTCACATAGCTTTCTTGATATGTACGCGACGGGTTGTTCTCTAGTGCCATCGTCTCGGAGGAGAACAAATTTAATGGAACTATTAGAAGCATCAATTGCTATGATAAATATTACTATTGGATCTACCAACAAGAAGGCTGACGCTGAGGTCATAGCATTTCTGAAAGAGTCCAAAGCTGTTGGTGTGTGGCTTCCACCCGCCACGAGCCATGGTCGTGGCAGCTACGGTTGCACCCGGAGCTGATAGTGAGCGGCAGCCCCAAGATTGTGACGACCCGATGGGACTCTCGATTGTCCAGGGACTTATCTAGCAGTTACAACATGACAGGTGTGATGCAGATGATGCGTCTCTACAGGCTGACTGGCTGATCTGCCATTGCTGGATTTTTCTCGGTGGTCGACATCCACGCACCCGGTAGCCTATACCGGTGCGATGAGGAAACCTGCAAATTTGGTGTGCCTCCTGTCGTGGGAAGCACACGCTGACGTCTCGGTACTACACTCGTACATTTATGTGTACTCTCAGTGTGTTCAGTTCAGAGGGCTCTAGAGTCTTCTCGGTGGATAGGTCATTTTGGCCGATTTCCTTGTTTTGCTTGCTATTCGTGTTTGGATGATGCAAACATACCTTGCGTAGATCCATTGCGTAGAGCTCATCGTTATGCATGTTCTAGTGTAGACATCGGGTGATTCTGACACCTGAGGAGTGAGTTACGGCCAAAACAACGGTTTTATGCCAGTTTGAACAGGTACGAAAATATCACCGTTCCTAGCGACTTTAGGCGGCTAGCAACTATTTAGATTGATTGTTGCTCAGTTTTCATTCTCTCTCTACAAACGTTATTGAAGCATTATGAAACTGTGACTTGTGTCTCCTAGCCGGACCCTTGCCGTCGTGTGTACGACGTGTGTCTGTTGTCACTGTTTGACATGGCACTGATGCCCAGTCACCGGCTATGTCGCTAGGAAGCTTCTACGCATTCTCTCATGGTATCAGAGAAAATGAGCCACAACTCATTGTGCTGTGTAGTAGAGACATAGCAGCATCAGCAACAGTGAGTGGCAGCAGCGGCAACCAACCATAGCAGCAACAACAGATCTTAGAGGGGCCCACCACGACCATGTTGTAGCGAAGCGGTGGAGGTAGCGGAGACAACGGCGGTCGCTGCAAGAAACAATGGTCGTAATGGCAACAAGAGCCAAGAAGCACCTGTGGCGATAGCGGCTACGGGCATCAACCATTATAGGAGCAGCATTGGGTGGCAGCAGCAGTCGTTTCTAGCTACCGGTGTGTACAAAAAAAAGGAGGAGAAGCAGCTCACAGGAAAAGCAGTAGCTTGCAATAGCTGGCAGCTGCATATAGCAGCAGAAGGCAGTAGTGAGAAGTAGCAGTAGCAGAAGCGACAAGCAGCTGTAACTATAGAGGTAGCGAGCATCAGGCGCAGCGGCAGCAACTACAGCTATGGCAACTATGGCAAGCAGGTGTAGCGTACCGCTGCAGCTGCATACGCGCAAAACAACAGTAGCAGCAGTGCATGCACAAGAGGCAGTTGCAGTGGCTGCAGCTACCGCTGCCGCTCGCTTGCAACGCGAAGTTGTTCTGCAACTTTGCGCTATAAGCGAGCTGGCCCACGGGACGAGCTCTCCGAGCAAGCTTGCTCGACGAGCTCGCTCAAAGCGAGGGTCGAGCCAGACCAAAGAAAAAAAAGGAGGGGGAGAGGATAGAGGAGGGGTCCCTCGAGTGGGACACCCCAGAAAACCCCAAAGGGGGCACCCGAGGAGGTGGCACTATCATAGAAAAAAAGAAGACAGAGGACAGGGGGGTCCACGAGTGGGGCATTTGAGTAAGGCCCAAGAAGGGGTACCCACTTGCGCCGAGCTTTGAAGAACACAAAAAGGGGTGAGTTTTATTTTTTGTTTTCGTTTCAAAATATTTTAGTTTTTAGCGTGGCTTGAGGCCACTACCGTCGGCTGAAGATGGGAACCGTTGTAGCAGCAGCTGCCGCGAGAGTTGTAGTAGTAGTATTAGAAGTGGCGAAGGTGGTTGAGGTCACAGCCGTTTGTTGACGACTGCACCCAGTGCAGCATCAGCGGTACCAAAGGCGACTTGAGGTCGCACGTTGCAATACTTGCGCCATCGCCACTGGGTGCATCATTGTAGCAACACAATATGGCTGAGGTAGTCATAGTGACTGACAAAATTGCAGCCTGTCCTGATGACGCTGTTACATTCGTATCCCTCCACGTGGTGCTTTGCACCACCAGGATCGAGTGTGTAAGATTATCACCTATGTTATGCTCTCGACATGAGCTGCTCAGTGTGGCCGTGGGCATTGCCATCGCCGTGGTCTGTGCCTGAGCCTCAGCCATGGCAGCCGCCACAGGCACATTGGTCGATGCAGCCGTGGCACGAGTTTCACTTGTCCTCAGGGTTTTCGTGCTGTTACTGTCAAGATTGGCAGCATGGCTGGCGCCAGTGCTGACAGCGCCCTCCTCGGTGGCAACCCCCTTGGGTACGATCCTCTCCACCTCCTTCTTCGGTGGACATGTCACCAAGTCATGCCATAGCGATTGTGCGTGGTGATAGGGCCGCCTTACACATGGAGGTCCGGAACCTCAAGCGCATGGTCCAGCAACTCCTTGACCACGTGACTTTTGAGCGAGCTGCCACCCCGCCACTTCATCTTCATCTTCCTCTTGATCCTGCATCCCTTCCTCCGAGGATGCTAGTCTGTAGGATCTCTTGTCTACATCCGTGGCCATCCGCTCTGACTTGGAGGCTGTCGGCATCATACCGACAGACGGACCCTTAGCCCCTAGCCGTATCACTCGTTCTTGCACTCGTCGTGTGCGGCAGCGAGCTGCTCGTCTTGCACATCGCGCACAGGCAGCACCATCAGACACAGCTGTGGGAGGAGTCACTAGTGACGAGACCCCCTTGTCTCCTGTCCATGGATTGGTCTGCCGAGTCCCCACAGCTCCTACCGAGGTGTCCGTTGTGGAGGGGATGGTTTTTACACTGACGACCTCGGTGGAGCTCGGCATTGGGGAGGTGACTGATGTACAGCGTAGGATGGTTGAAGCGGATGAGGCTACACAGCAGACTCAGCTAGCAGAGAGTTCGGCGGGGGAAGACGTTCGCCCTGGTGGAGACTCTTTGTCAGAGGAGGATTGGTCCGATGCTGACTCAGAGTCGGGGATGGAGATGGTGTTTGTTGATACCTTGGCGGATGACGTGACGATGGCCGATGGAAGAGCTGCGCCTCACGATTTGCGCGCTCCTGTGTTAGCTGGCGTGGAGAAAGCTGTGATGGTGCCAGGAGCAGAAACTGGAGCAGGTGATAGAGATGCTGATGCTCGGCCCACAACAGATGCCCTGGTGGTTCTGATAGATAGTGTTAGGCAGCAGGAGGAGGTGATGGACGGCCAGGACGAGGCAGACTTCCTCTATGAGGATCAGTCGTCTGTCATGGAGTGGTCGGACGTAGGGTCAGAGGCAGACGTAGAGGCCTAGTGCACTGCCGGCATTAGCCATGCTACAAGCACAAGATGGCCCCTCGGTGACAGCATGTATTTGCATCTGCGGCGTGAAGGATGCAGAGCGAGTTGCGGACCTCCGGCTGATCGCTCCTCTGACCGATGTCACTGACACCGTGGTTGTTTCAGCCGACGACACAACTACTCTCGTCCGAGCTACAGTTCCTGTACCCGAGTGCTGATTCTCTGCGGTTGACGAGCAAGAGGCAGTCGTGGCCGGAGCAGAGGCACACGTGCAGAGCCTCATGGCCGAGCTTCGGGAGGCCTGCAACTGCTGTTACACTATGAATTTTCAAGCACGACGGGTTGTCGAGGAGTATGTGGAGGATGTACACATGCGTCTCAAGGCTACTGAGTGGTCTCTACAGGATGCACATCTGGGACAGGTGGATCTCGAGCAGTAGGTGGATGATGGGATGTGTACAAGGGGTCGCGAGGAGCATCACAGCATTGACCACACCTTCGATGACCGCGATGTCATCGCGGATGTAGCTGTACCTACACATGCCGACGTCCGGCCACTAGCTGACAATCGAGCAACAGGTGTGTCATGAGCAGCAGGTGCCTTCGCAGCAGCCATTCCTACAACCCCAGAGGACTTACGTGGCAACGCATTGTCTTGCACTCACGCTCTTCCAGCACCTTGTGGCCCGCCGGCACTTGAGTTGACGACTGACGCATAGGAAGTTGACTTGTGCGACGAGCAGGCGCAGCTCTACTCCTTCCTATGGGGTGAGACCGCGAGGCTGCAGGAGGATCAGGCTCATGCCGGCATGCACACGATTGACGTCCACCGTCAGGTTCGTTCCGCCACTAACCGCCTACATGTCGTAGATGCAGCCAGCTAGTTGGCTGTCGTGTTAGAGCTCGTCGAGCTCCACACGCGCCTTGACGCTGCAGAGCCTGCGAGGCAATATGCAGCTCAACAGTTGGAGGCCATATAGCATGCAATTGTCTTGGAGGAGGCCCTCACTGCTGCACAAGTCACATCAGCAGGTGACGACAGCAGTGACGATGACAGGGACGATGATGACGACATCAACGACGGTGCTCTAGGGTGAGGCTATGTGCGAGTACATCCCACCAGCATCGTCGTCACCCTTGCTATAGCAATGTAGAGATATGTGGCCATGGGGGAGCCATGCTCTCTCCTCAGGGATTGTGTTGAGAGTAGCCACCAGCTTTTCTTGTGCTGTCAGCCCTTGCAGTCCAGGAGGGTGTTGGTGTGTGGGCTTTGGCCTCACACTCTTTTCAGGACAGCGAGGTTGCTTGGGGTGTGACACAATGCTATGGTCGAGGTTATGCTAGTCGAGACCTGCGCACTTGGTGAGTGCTATGGGTGTGACGTGGAGACCCATTGCCTCCATATATTATGTCTGATCCATGCATGGTGTGCTCGACACCCTGACACCCGGAGACTTTTTCCAACTTCACGAGGAGACCTTGTTTCTATGTATCTCTTGCATGATGTTTGACACGTAGGTGTGTGATTGACTTCTTGCATGGTCGAGACCCGAGCACTTTGTAGGATGTACCATTGTCACGAGGAGACCCTATGCTGTAGTATGATTGATCGGTGCTCGCCATGATTGATTTCCCGAGCCATCCTGTCCTGCCTATGCTCAACCATTGTGTTATTGATGGATGTGTCAGCCAGGTGGAGTGTTGGTGTGTGTGGCTTCCACCCGTCATGAACCATGGCCGTGGCAGCTACGGGTGCATCCTGAGCTGATGGTGAGCGGCGGCTCCATTGGAGATCGTGACGACCCGACGGTACTCTGGATCATCTAGGGACTTATCCAGCAACTACGACATGATAGGTGTGATGCAGACGATGCGTCTCTACAGCCTGACTGGCTCGTCTACCGTTGCTGGAAGTTTCTCCGTGGTCGAGACCCATGCACCTGATAGCCTGTACCGGTGCAATAAGGAGACCTGTGACTTTGGTGTGCTTCCTGTCGTGGAAAGCACACGCTGACGTCTCGGTACTGCACTCCTAAATTTATGGGTGCTTTCAGTGCAGTTCATAGTGCTCTAGAGTCTTCTCGGTGGACACATCATCTTGATCGATTTACTCGTTTTTCTTGTTATTCATGTCTGGATGATGCAAACACACCGTGCGTGGGCCCGTTGCATATAGCTCATCGTTCTGCACGTTCTGGTGTAGACAGCGGGTGATTCTGACACCTAAGCATTGAGTTACGGCCAAAACTGTGGTTTTAGGCCAGTTTGAGCAGGTACGAAAATACCGCCGCCCCTAGCGAATTTAGGCGGCTAGAAACTATTTAGGCTGTTTTTTGCTCAGCTGTCATTCTCTCTCTGCAAATGTTATTGAAGCATTATGACACTTTGACTTGTGTCTCCTAACCAGACCCTTGTCGTCGTGTGTACAACCTATGATTGTTGTCACCATCTGACAGGGCGTTGACGCCCAGTCAGTGGGGTTGTCACTAGGAAGCTTCTGCGCATTCTCTCAAAAGCATCTTGTTCTCTCTCCCCCCAATACCACTCGATGGTTTTCTGGGTGACATCCGATATTGGCACTTACACCTATGTGTAGTCCCTTACAAATCGACAGTAGTAGTTGTAGAAGCCCAAAACACCTGAACGTCTTGAATATTTGTGGGCATCGGCCAATCAGCAACGGCCTCCACCTTTTTGGGGTCCATGGTTTTCTGCCGGCCGCTGATGATGTCGCCCAAAATCTCGATCGAACGGTGTCGAAATCACCTATCGAGAGTTTTCCAAGACATTTCTCACTTTGTAAGATCTCGAGAACTTTTTGGAGATGTTCATTGTGCTTCTCCCTGTTGCAGTTGTACACAAAGATGTTGTCGAGATATACGACAAAAAAATTGTTGAGGTACAGGCAAAAAATGTTGTTCATCACCACCATAAATGTTGCGGGAGCATTTGTTAGTCAAGACGATATGATCATGAACTGGACATGGCCATATCTGCTGTGAAATGCCATCTTCTTGACATCCTTATTAGATACAATGATTTGGTGATAGATGCTGCGTAGGTCGACGTGATGTGGCACGCATGCCTCGTTGGACTGTTGACACCAATACCGCAATGAAGCAATTGCATACTTCTCTTTCGAGGATTTTGTGGTTGTTTAAGAAGGTGATTTGCATGCGGTTTGTTTGGCGGTTCAGAGACTCCCAATGCGTTGGAAGGGAAACTGCTAGGCCCTGCTTCTGTAGGGCCCACCAAGAGCCCGCACAAAACTAGAACCGTAAACAAATAAAGAATAAGTTCTGTGGAATGCAAGCCGTGATGTGGTTTGATTAAGATTTTCATGGAAAAACGAGGAGGTTTGCATGTAAGGAAAAAATGAGTCTTTTTGCTCGATTGAAAAAGCGGGTGTTTTTGCTTGATTGTGATTCTTGTGTGGGGGTGATGACCCCATGAAGAGCGATGGTGACCCACGCATAAAATGGCTCTTTCTTCTCTCTTTTCAAAAGTGGGGGTATTCCATCATTTTTTTTCCAAAGTGGGACGTGCGACCAATTGAACCCATGACATATTTTGGGCAGGGATTCATTAGCCCATCCATATCACCAGATGAAGACTTTGAGAAAGCCGTGCCTCGCCGACTTTGCATGTGGCGAGTGAAACGACAAAGCAAGCTACCAGAAGTGAAGTCACCGCAAAAACAAAATCACGGTTTTTTCACTTTGTCCACAAGCAATGTTTAAAAAAACGTCTACACTCTACATCATTTTCTAAGAAAACTCTACAGCTTAGAAGTCAAACCTTAGGTTCAAAGAAAAAGTACGTCACTCCTTTGCCACCTCGTTGGACGACTCCAAGTTCGGACCAAAGGACACAAAAAACCTCTAGGACTAGCCGGCGGTGTCATGCACATGAAACCAGCTCACGTGGATGTAAAAAGATGTACGAAGAGTGAATGGAATATTTTCTGACGTAGGAAAAACTGTTCACGAGCTGAACATATTGATGGCGTCGCAACTTTGTTCGTTTGTTCACGAAACAATGTTTATGTTAGTTCTACATTGGTTGTTCTTGTTGACCCTTCACGAACTCTCCTTAACAATTGATCTGCCCTATCTTTTTTTTTGGTGCTGATACAACAAAAAAGTCCGCAATTTGTTCCAACATGCTTGGCACACGTGGGAGGGGTCGCAAGAAAAACGAGACTCTATTTCGATACAAGAATCTCGTCTCGATCTCGCACAACACAGGACGTGTCTTGGTCTCGTCACGTTTAGTGTGAGACAAATCGAGACTGTCTCGTGTGGTGTGGTACGAGACAACGAGAAGAGAAAAAAAAAAGAGACAATCGAAGTCGAGACCGGTCTCGATCTCGATTGAACATCATTAGTTGAGCTCAAGTTGTCCCCAGTTGCGCCTTAGTTGCATTCTGTCGGTACCTTGCTTGCAACCTTGTTTCACCTTGGTTACACCCTAGATGTGTCCTGCTTGAGGCCTAGTTGCACTTGAGTTTCTCCTTAGTTGCATCCCAGTTGTGGCCTGGTTACACCTTGGCCACGCTCCAAGATGGCATCGTAGCTGTGCAATACTTGTGCTCTAGTTGTGTCCTAGATGTATCCCTTGTTCTCCCCTTGTTGGGCATTTGTTTTGTAGACGTTACCCCGATCTAGTAATGCAATAGATGCATCGTGGTTGTGCAGTCCTTGTGCACAAGTTGTGTCCTAGGTGTATCCTTGTTTTTCCCTTGTTACACTATTGTACCTTGTTTTAGCCCTAGAAGTGCCCTATTTGTGCTTCCTCCTTGCCCTAGTTGCACCCAAATCATGACCTTGTTTTTTTCCTGATTGCAATCTAGTCATGTCTCATTTGCACCTTGGTTGCGATCTGGTTGTGCTCTGGTTGCATTATAGCTGTGCCCTGTTTGTGCCATGATTGCACCTTAGTTGCACACTGGTTGTGGCTTTGTTGTGCCCTATGGAGACCCCACTTATGCCCAAGTTGTGCATGAGTTGTGCAACCCCCCCCCCCCTAGTCAAACACTTGGTGCATCGTAGTTGTTCCTTTTTTCCCGTTGTGGTTGCATCTTGATTGTGCACTAGTTGTTCTCTTTGTTCAGAACTCCTTGCACTCCATTTGTGCTCGAGTTGCACCCTAGGTGTGCCCTAATTCGCCCTATTTGCACCCATGTTGAGCCTTATTTACGCTCTAGTTTTGTGCTCATTACGCTCTAATTGCACCCTAGTTGTTCCCATGTTGAATCGTTGTTGCGACCTACGTCTACTCTGGTTGCACCTTATTTCTTCCCTACTTATGCCCTCATTGCGCACTTTTTGCACCCATTTTCTCCCTAGTTTTACCATACTCTTAGTTGCGCCCAAGTGAGAAGCTGCTAGGAAGCTTCCTAGCCTTACTGCTGCTGACGTGGCGACACTGTCCAGTCAGCTGACGCACTAGCAAGCAGGCAGGTGCAAGAAACAGCAAGGATCAGGCTAGGGAGACGCGCAAAGTCTCATAAGCTTCAATAGCTTAGTAAATACAAAGAGAGATGACAAATGACAGGTCCACGACATAAGTACCTGCCACGGCGCACGGCGGGTGTCGCACGCGGCAGTCCAAGAGCTGTCCTAAAACCGGCCCAAAACCACTGTTTTGGCCGTAACTCTGCGCACACATGTCAGAATCCTGCACCGTCTGAACCTACACGTGCAGAATCACAAGACGAACACTACGACTGGTCACACGCATGCATCCATTGACTGAAAGTGAGCGGACAATACAAAAACATGCAAATGGGCCGCATGGCCAGTCTGCCGAAAGATGCCTGCAAGACGTAGCAGGCACAGCAGAGAGTCCCGGTGGCATCTGGGGCTCTGGAACAGTGGTCGCTCAGCTCCAAGAAGGTAGTCCGCCGTCTGGCATCGTGCCGGCGTCACCAGGGCCGCCTGCCTCAGGAATCTGCACGAGTATGGACACGGCCGAGTGGTCACAGTAAGCTGTACAAGAACGGAACAAATCACAACACTCCCCCATGACCCGATGGTACACATGTCCATACGCGTGCAGCACTGGTACAACCACAGAACGGATGATGCATATGGATGAGCCGCGACGTACATCCCACACTCAACCACTGTCACGCACGGGGCGAAGCCCAACGGAACGAATGGCCACCAGGAACTTTCCGCGGGCAAGTGCCTTCGTCAAGAAATCAGCGCGCTGCAAGTCAGTGCCAACCCACATGATGGAGATCACGCGTCGCTCCACCAGATCACGAACGAAGTGATGCTCAACCGCGATATGCTTCGTGCGAGCATGAAAAACACCAGAGTTCTCTGCAATGGCAAGAGCACTCTGGTTGTCGCAGCGCAGCACGATGGCGGGTACTGACTGCCCAAGCTCAAGAAACAAGCGCTGCAGCCAAACTGCCTCAGCAGCCCCTGCCCCCAAAGCCACATACCCTGCCTCTGACGAGCTACGTGCGATACAACCCTGCTTCCCGCTTCGCCAGGACAAAGCGGTACCATCGAGCAAAAACACATAGCCCGTGCGACTGCGCCCGTCAGGGCTCCAAGGCCAACCGCTGTCAGTATAGCCGTCAATGACCACCGAACACTGCCGACAAAAGCAGAGTCCGAGGTACGGCGTGGAGACCACGTACCGTACCACTCGCACAGCTGCGTGAAGAGCTCTCGCACGTGGAGCCTGCGAGAACTGAGCGAGGAGGTTGACGGCGAACGCGATGTCGGGACGCATGGTAGTGGCGAGGTACATCAGTGATCTGATAAGACGGAGGTACAAGGTCACGTCCACTGTCTCCCCCAGCTGTGTAGGGTCATCCACCTTCAGGGCATCCTGCTCATCAGGTGTGATGGGTGTGGAAGCAGTGGGCACTGCACCAAGGAGATCGCTAAAGCGCTCCCCCACGACTCGTGCATATCGGGCCTGATGCAGCAGCAGTGTCCGATGTCTGCGATCACGTACAATCCCCATACCGAGAAACACCGATGCAGGACCGATGTCCTTCATCCTGTAGGCGGTCTGCAGGACAGCCTTGGCATCCTTCACGGCCTCCAGGGACGGAGATGCAATCAGAAGGTCATCAACATAGACCAGGATGGCGGTGAGACGCTCGGGTGTCGGTAGGATGAACAGCGAGGGGTCAGCCTCGCTCTGTACGTATCCTGCACGAGTCAAGGTGCCTGTGATCTCCCGGTTCCAACACCGTGGAGACTGCTTGAGGCCGTACAAGGACTTGCACAAGCGCCAGACCTTGTCACCGTCCTCAAAGCCTGGTGGCTGAGCCACGTAGATCTCCTCATCCAGAGAGCCATGGAGGAACGCGTTGTTCACATCCATCTGGTGTAGTTCCCAGTCATGCTGAGCCACTACACCGAAAAGAGCTCGAGCTGAGGTCATGCGGCAGACAGGGGCAAAGGTGTCAGTGTAGTCAACTCCCTCAATCTGAGAGAACCCCTTGACGACCAAGCGGGCCTTGTAGCGTTCGAGTGAGCCATCAGGCTTCACTTTCTTGCGAAAGACCCACTTGACCTGAATTGCCTTCCTCCCGGGGGGAAGATCGACCAGCTCATAGACTCTGTTCTCTCGGATAGCGCGAAGCTCATCCTCGCAAGCAACTCGCCAGGCATCAGAATCCTGCGATGAGAAAGCCTCCTTCAATGTGCCCGGGTCAGGGGCCACAGAGGGGGAACTCTGCGTGGCAAGTGCAGACGCCACAGTGTCAGGCCTGACAACCACGAGGTCAGCTGCTGCGTCACAGGCGATATGGAACTCGCGAGTGACCAGGTCGTGCCCGATGGGACACGCTGGGTGTACCTCTGACAGCTCAGTGCGGGCACTCAGGCCTAGGGCCTTTGTGCCTGGATCACCGCTCGCGATGCTGCGAGTGGAGCGCCTAGGTCCGGGACCCGAAACCCGCTGAGCTCCGGAATCCAGTGGTCGAAGGCGACCACCGGGCTCACGAGAGTAACCAGAGGTCGAGGGACGCGCAGCAGGCGCAGAGACGGGCACGTCCTTAGGGTCAGGGACAACCGCAGCAGGTGAGGACTGAGACGAGGCAGCCGGGGATGCCGTGCGAGGAGACGCGTGTGTGGGGGACCCAGAGCTAGGGGTGCCAGCGGGTAAGGCCGGCCCAGACACTGAAAGAGTGTCAGTCGAAGCAGGGACAGGCGTGGGCTGGACTGGGTCAGACGCCTCAGGAGGGGTGCTAGCAGGGACAGGTGGTGATGCAGGAGGAGGCGTGAGGGGCGTGGTGCCTGTAGGGTGTGAAGTGGGCAACACAGGCGATATCTCTGGGCCAACGGCAATAATAGCCGGGTCGTCAAGTGCTGGAGACCGAGAGGGGGCTCGAGCGGACCCATCAGCCTGGCGACCAGTGGTCGACGGCGGAGAAATCTCCCCCATCCGTCGAGAACCCTCACAGGAAGGGACGTGGGCGGCCGAGAGGGCTGTGATGGAAGTCAGATCACGGTAAGTGAGTGACTCAAAAAACAGCGCGTCCCGAGACTCTATGACACGACGGCGAGTAGGGTCCCAGAAGCGCCAGGCCTTCGACCGCGGGGAGATGCCGATGAAGGCACACAAGCGACCCCGAGGGGAGACCTTGGACCCCTGCTAGTCCTCGGTGTACCACACGGAGGACAGGGAACCCCAGACGCGAGCGAAGCGAAGATCAGCACGGTGGCCAAACCAGAGCTCGTACGGTGTAATATGGTCCGGAAGCGGACCATGCGGGAGGCGGTTCCAGACCCAGGTCATGTAGGAGAAACCCTCGAAGGCGAAGGACTCCGGGAGACCGCACTCAGACCGCATGGCGCGGACCGCATCCTCCATGGTGCGGTTCCAGCGCTCAGAGACACCGTTCTGCTGTGGGGTGGCAGGAGC
>SZWC01003456.1:145594-167301 GCA_023375785.1 Penium margaritaceum
CGCACCTCAAAACACACACAGGCAGACAGACCTGAAAGATGTCTTGCTCGGAGAAGGGCCGCTCCGGCAGAGGCGCCATGGGGATCTGGGCAGCCCCGTGGGCGGCGAAGCTTCCTGCCACCGCCAGCACCAGCGCCAGCGCCGCCAGCACCGCCATAGCTTCATTCCTTCGAAACCCCCCTCACGCAAAGAGAGAGAGAGAGAGAGAGAGAGAGAGAGAGGGAGAAGGGAGTGAAGCACACACGGCTGCCTGAGGCCGAGGCTCAGCCGAGACTGAGTCTGTCGACCTGAGAGTGAGCCCGAGAGTCAGCCTGAGAGGGTCTCAAACCTCAGGCGAGCACGTGGCTTGGTTGAGCGAAGAGCGTCACTCAGCTTTGACGGTGCTCGAGCGATGGAAAAGGTTGGGAAATGCGCAACAACAACACTTCCATGCCTGCAGAATTGGCCGTCTGGCCGTTTTCTATTCTGGCAGCGGAAGGGGCTCCTTCGTTCCCCCCCATGTGATGAGTGGAGAGCAAGCAAGCATGTGCGAACGCGGAGCAGCTGATGGGCTCACGCGCCAGCATGCTCCCGCGGCCGGCTCATCCTTGCTGCTGACCGATGTCCGGTGCAGTGCAGTGTAGTGGGATGGGATGCCGTGCAGTGCAGCGCACGGGCGCGGCACCAGCGGCTAGGCACTCCATGACCAGCCGTGCCTCCACACTGTATGGAACGTCACGTACCGTACAGTGGGGAAGGCACATGGAGCCGAGGGCGGCGATGCAGGAGATCGGATTGATGGCCGGTGAAGGAGGAGGAAGAGGGCGACCAGCAATCCTCCGTCCCAGCACTGTAGGTGTGGGTGAAATGTGGCGCGCTGTGGTGTGGTGAGGCAGTCGGCAGCAGTAGAGGCGAAGGGGGAGGGGGGGGGGGGGGGGGGGGGGGNGGGGCGCTGTATGGGAGAGGGTAGGGTACGGACGGGACTGCATGCAGAAAGGCTGGGCGATGGTCCACCACGAATGGACAGTGGAAACAATGAATGGGCAGGGCAGCCATTCACATTCACTTCGTTCAAGGCACTGGAACGCGTTTGGTTTGGACAGCCTGGGATAGCCTTAGGGATTCGCAACGCTCGCCAGCTGGAAAACGCATGTGGCCTTGATCCGCCACAGCCCCCCAACTGATCGCTTCTGCGAAAGGGTGCGCACGTGTGACACGGATCTTGGAGAGGATCCTCTGGTCTTGCCGTGAAAGACCCTAGAGCTTTCAGGCGTCGGTTCTAGGCGTCATGGGGCAAGGCGAAGGGTGGCCTCCTCAGACGAAACGGCTGTCGCTGACGAATGAGACAGAAAACGAGGCGCGGCAACAAACCGCAGCCGCCGCAGCCAAGTCCGCTGCTGTTGCTTCTGTCAGAAGCAACAGCAGCGGACCAGAAGCCTTCTGGTGTTGTGTAAAAGCGAGAAGCAGCCTGTTCCTGCTGCTTCTGCTCGTGCCGCTGCTGCTGGTAGAAGCAGGAAGAAGCTGCTGATGCTGGTGCAACCGATGCAGCTGATGTTGCTGCTGCCAACACTTGCCGTTCACGAAGCCAGCAGCGGGGTTTCTTCACGGCCAGAGCAGCATCTCTCGCCGCTGCAGCGGACTCACGAAAGAACGGTCGGTTGCTGCTCTGCATTCGCGGATGACCTCGTTCACCACGCTGGTAGCACCAAGCCGCTACACGACAAGAAACCCCCCGGCCCGACATCGTGAAAGTGTCCTACGGCAGAACCTTTCTGTCCTCCTGTCAAGCCAACAGGACCGATGGTCCTGAGATGCGATGGCGACTGATTTCCCCCAGGTCCCGCCGTGGTGGCTCGACAATCGCGATGCTGCGATGCGATTCTCTCCAATCGACGCCTCCCACGTGGCCGGGGTGGGTTGGCGCGCACGCTGAGACCAAGGCGTTGCTCTCGTCCAATTTTCCCGCGGCACGGCGGCTACCACCGCGCAGCGCATCACTGGGCGGCGCGAATCAGCCACACCTTGGAGTTGACGCATCACCTGAACCGCTCCACACAAACATTTTTCCGTACTTTATCTTGCATGGGCAAACTTGTCCTAGGCGATGACCTGAAAAGTCCCCACCATGTACGGCGGCGATGGAGACACCCAAACATGGCGATGGTCTATTGTAACACGTTATCTCTAGAAATTGGAACGGTTAGTAATGACCATAGGACTGATCGTTTCATAAATTGCTTCACCACAAAGCTTCAACCTGACGTCAACGCCTCTCCTCGTAGGCCGCCCTAATGACGGGTTTTCTGGAGGTAATGTCCTTTGGCAACACACAAAGTGTATGCGTTATGTTCATAGCATGTCAACCCCAGTATAAAATTGCAGAATTTAGCATAACTTTCACGGTCAAAGTCTTGTTCGATTGTCGCCATGAACAAACAGCTGCAAAATTTAGAAAGATGAGGAGACCAGTTTCGCCTCAGTGTCAAAATGATCATCCACCTCTTCACACCGGCATATAAGTTCAAACGACGCAAACAGGGTGGAGTTCCAAACTGGCTGAATTAGTTTCGTGTTCGAGCTATCGATTTGCGCGCTTAACTAAAAATTCTATTGGAAGAGCGAAACCAACTGACTAAATAGTTGGAAAATGGTTATTGCCGATTTTCCCATGATTTTGATGGATTTGAACTAATGGTTTAAGCTAGTATTGATGAAGTTGCTTGCTGCAAGTGCTGAACCTATTTATTGAGTTCTCACGTGTCCCGCGTATAAGTTTGGTGTTGCACCACATTGACGACTTGCAACGGTTGTGCAAAGTCTCAAAGAAGGTACGTACCGGTCAAGTGTCCAGGACTCGGATGGTTGATATATTACACCTTGCTAGCCTTTCGCAGTCATCAAAGTGTGCTCCCATGGATTCAACTCGGCGTTGAGCAGCAACACGCCGTGCATTTGTTCGTCATGTTCGACAGATGCACATTACGAGTCTGGAGCTTCTCCAACGACTCAACTGCTCCGGAAACGGAGGGACACCTGGCGTTAGGTTCACGCGTTGAGCCCTTGGGATAAACCTCCGAACCCTCGACCCCTTGGTATGTGGGCCATTCCTTGCGATCTCGCACGACCCTCTCTTGACAGCAAGACCGCTGTTAATGACCGAGGTTCGCGTCTTACGACTCGCCCAGCGGCTTTTGCACCAAAGTGCGTTGCGAAGGACTTGTAGGATCGAATTGACGCGCGTGAGACAATGCTAGGAATACAAGAAGATTTGGACAAGGAATGAATCCTTATACTTGATAGACCAGTACAAGGTGGTATACAAAGACTTGGATCATATTGGCATGCCTAGAACAATCCCTGGGTTGCCTCATGTACCATCCCTTATGAGCGAATCGAGAGCTCCTCAATCCTCTGAAATCCTCTTTTCATGCGTAATGATAAAAATGACACGTGCATTCCATGGTATGCATTGCAAGCTTCTGAACGTATTCAAGAACGCCTTAATACACGAAGAAATGACCGTTAAATCCTAAATTTTTCCGATTTGCACTTGCGGAGGTTCTCCAAGTTCAAGAATCGACAGTCATCCATAGATTATTTCTCTTAAAAAAGTCCAACTTTTGGAAAACGTTGTTGCTAATAAAACTGTAAGAGGGTCCTCTATCCAGTAAGGCTGGTACTATTTCCAACTTTTAGAAACCCTTGGCTACACCTGTGGCGGTATCATCGGCTGGTTGTCCTTGTACCCCTTGTCGATCTTTGTGATCTTAGGAACCCTCGTCTGTGGTATTGACAGCTGTTTAGATGGACTACCGATCACCGCATATTCTTCTGACCAGACAAGAGGTTCACAGGCTACTCATATCCTTTGCCATTTCTTGATTCCTCATACCTCTTTTGTTATTTCCACTCCTATTGCCCTTGTTGCTACCACAAGTGAAATATGGCTGGCTTCTCACAAGTCCAGCGCAACCGTTGGTCATGTTAAACGACAACATTGATCTCCATTGGATTAGAGGTCTCCATAGAACACTCCATCTCTGTTGGAAGTTCAGCAAAGGACTTCGAACAATAACGAACAACACAAACATGTGAATCATCAAACCAAGCGGTTCTCTCAAGCCCATCCTCATCAAAAGTTGACAAAACTTCTCCAAAAGCATCATCATGAGAAACGAATAAAGTATGGAAAAGTTACTTGTTGACCAATCGCCTTTGAAGACAGATTCACACCTTCCTCAGCGTAAAGTGCCAATCGCTGACATATCTCCACAATGATGCGATCACATGGGTCCTGTTCAACGCTGTTGTCCACGAAAGCGGAAGCCTCTGCTGTCATCGTGGTCGCAGTACGGCCCACCTACGTGGTGCCAAAACATGTCCCATGCGTGTGTGCAGACTAAAGGTCATGCGTTCACTTGATATAGTCAAGGGGCTGCTAACGCTCTGTGTAGCGGTGAGCGCCTCCATAGGTATAACAATGGACAGAACGTCCACTGTCACTACTTACTTATTGCTACTACTGGTGTTGCTGTTAGTATCCTTTCCGGAATTTCCCCCTTTCTTCCCTTATGTGGACACTGCAGCTTCCTAAGCCTGGCCACTTAGGATAGAGGGACATGAGGAAGAAGCGGTGGAGATAGGGCTCAAGAACAGGGACAGAGGTGTTGGAGGTGTCGCAGTCATGGCCACAACAAGCAGGCTTTTTTGGTGTGCGTGGCCTGCTTACCAAGGTAATATTACCTGAAGAAACTAACGCTGGTTTCAAGGAAGGAGCTGAAGTGACCCCGGCAGCTTGGAGAGTGTGATAAGATTGCAGCCGAAGAAGATCCACGAGTGGCCCAGATGCACTGCAATAATGATTGTGTCGAGTGCCTACAGCTGCGTCCCACCACCAGCCAAGAGACACAGGTAGATCAGCATGGCGTGCCGCCAGTATTCAGCTGCAAGCTCCAACAAACCATGATAGAGAGAGTACAACTCAAACACCTGGCATGCCCTCGTTGCGTGGGTCTTTACAGCAAGTAGCGTCAGGACCGACTCCTAGTCCCGACTAGGGTGCGCTCCGGTCTCAGTCCATGCTCTGTCCAAGAAGGGACAGAAGTCAACGACAACATCCTGTGGCATAATGTAGAGCAGGCCGCAAATCACTGTTACAGAGCTGCTTACCGGACTTGGCCAATATTATCGGTCTGGTAATAAATGTGGTAGTAGGGACGGCCGTCCTCCGAGTCAGTCCACACCTGAAATTGGACCTCCCAGCAGTGAAAGCTCGAGTCAATTTCGTATCAGCATGGAGGAGTCTCAAAGTCCTTTGGTCGTTGTTCCGTAAGGAGGGTGATCGCATGCGCCGATGAAGGTGGAAACGGTACAGGAAGACTGTAACTGAGAGGGACATCTCAAGGGAACCCTGTTGACTGTCCTGCGTGGTCCTGACGCCGTGGTCACACAAGAGTGGCAGGTTGTGATTCCAGCTATAGCTCACGGATGCGCTCATGAAGTACGCAGATCTCAGCCTCATGCAAGTCATCATCTACCTGCTCCTCATCTTAGGCATCAACTTGTGAAGGAGAGTGTTGAGCTATATATACCGGATAGGGATTAGACTGTTGGACTGATAGTGCAGCACTAGCGGCTCCTCCTGGTATCTATGCTCCCAAACACTCCTATTGTAAGTAGTAAATCACATGTAGGGAGCCATCCTACCACTACTACTGACGACACATCTCGTAATGGGATCAAAGGTCATCGATCACCTGCAAATATGGGCTCATACGCTTGAAGAGGAGGAAGCTAAGGGGTTCTTTGACCCCTTGCCCTCGTCACCGCTCAGTTGGATTTTGATGCGAAAATCATTGAAACGGAGAACCGTTAGCATGTCTCGTGAGGTTGAAATGCTAGAAGATTATGATGTTCCGAGTTTGATTCTCCTTGTTTCTCATGAATTCGACAAAGGTAATTCTGAGATCAGTAGTCTCTTTGCTGATGTCATCGAGGGATTATTGACATCAGTTATGTCAATGCTTATGTCAGCAGCTCTCAAGTCCGCTTCCTTCCCTTTTTTTCTCTTACAAGTTCAGTGTGAATTGGCACGAGTTCAGAAGGGAGATGCCCTTGTCATCCCCGCTTATTAGCAGTCGCAGTGGGTGCTAGTACTGCGTAACGGTGCATCTACGCAACTGAGCAACTATGATGGCAAGATTACCATATCCCATGTGGCGCTGTGCAGAACAGCTTCACAGCTGTTTCTACTACGCTATGCAACTACCTTTCCTACGCTGTTGCCGCTACTGATGTTGCCCGCTCTTGTTGCGACACGCTCTTGCTATTGCTCGCTGTTGTTATTGCTAGCTACTGCCAATGGCTGCTGCTCTCATGTCCTATCGCTGATGTTGGCCACTGCTGTCGTTGCTCGCTACTACAGCTCGCTGCTGCTTCTACTTTCTCCTGCTGCCGTACATCGCTATTACTGCTACTTGTTCCTATTGCTGCTCAATTGCAACTACCACAACGAAACTGTTGCTGCTTCACCTCAATACTCTTGTTATCACATTGCTGCTGCTGCTACTACTATGGCAATGCCAGCAACTCGTGCTGCTACTGTCAGTAACCCCATCCAGTCAAGGAAGTCGCGTGATGATGAAGCTTCTATTGAGATCACGGCGAAACCTCTACTGTCACTGTCTACTACGGTGTGTCCTAAGAATGTGACGGTTGCCATGGCTCTTTCTATTGCTTTCGGTGCGCTTTCTCTACTTTGCTGCTCAACGAGAAGAGTCTCGCTGCTCTGATGCTATAAGAAGATGCGTGGAAGCTTCCTAATTCTGATGTCAATAATGTGATAACACAGTCAAGTTAGCAGACACACTACCAACTCCAATGCAACTCCGGTGCAATACCAGCAAGGATTTGGTAAGTGGAGATGCACAGAGTTCCATAAGCTTCAATAGCTTAATTTTACAGAGAGAAATGACAATTGACAAGCTCAAAGAATAAATACCAGCCGCAGAGCATGACGGCTGACGCACCCGATAGGGTTAGTTTACCCTAAAATTGGACCAAAACCATGGTTTTGGCTAGAACTATGTGCAGAGGCATCCAAACGCAACACTGTCCAAACCTTGAGTTGGAGAATCTTGCGCAGGACGCTACTACATGCACAGGTCCAGTATCAATCAGTGGACACATAATGCAAAAACATGCAGATTGGACCTAGGGCCTATAAACGAGGAAAAACCGTAGAAGTCCCTAGGAAGCAACCGAGATTGCGAGTCCCTGGCAGTTTTCTTGCAACAGGTGGTGGATGGACCACCACATGAAGACGCTTTGTTTGCGAGCTTGCTTTGCACCATGCACAGAAAAATGACCGAGTGGTCACAACGAGCTGTATTAACAGACGAAGATGTCTCACAGGAGGACACAAGGGTCGGAAAAGCTGAAAAAATCCCTCAATTGAACGGCGTAAAAAGCCAGTGGTGGACGCTCGGTGGGCCATGAATGTACAGGACAAAGATTCCCTTGTGCTAATTGTAGGAATTTTTGTTACTCAGGGACGTAACACTTCTAGGTATGAACACCCTAGGTCCTATTTTTTCAGATTTGAGAGATAGTTTTTTGAATGACTAGAAAATGGTCGGAGAAAATCTTTGACTACGTTATATCAGTTTCTCTCATGAGGAGGATCTTTGTAGCACGCGGCCGGCGCCACGTGGATCGAGCGAGGGACCCTGGCCTGTGGGCAGCTGGACGGGATGGCTCGAGCATCGGAGACTCTCAAGCACCGCGGTTTTGGCCTTGTCGGCCAAGGATTTCGTCCAATTTTCTACGATCTCATTTGTAGCTAGGAGCTGCTCCACTGCAGCATTTGGCTGAGATGAAAACAAAATGATTCTATATCTTAGCTCACCTCCAACCTCAGTGCGCGCACCGAGGTTGGAGTTGGTCATTGTTTGGGCAACGGAACACGAGAGATTCTCTAAGCATTAGCTGTGGTTGAGTGGGCATGAAAACGGTTTTACTGGCCCTCCTCACTTCGTATGCACTTTCGTTGAATGTCATAAAGTCAAAGTAATTTGTCACGCAAGATGGAGATTGTTGTTGGTTTGTGATCACAGCTGATACTCTGATCGAAGAAAGACTAGACTTTCTGACCAACATCCGATGAGAAACGCAGTGAAAATCTAAGGGTGGGCCTGGGATAGCGCAATTTGCAGGAGCTGTCCTTGAAACTGCACGACCTTGGGCCCTGAACCGACGCATTGATCTTGATTTTGATTGTGTGTGTTGGGGACGAGATGTGACGGATGAAGCCGTCTGCGAGAACTTGCAACCCTTGTCGAATCCGCCAAAAAATAAATAATCAAATACCACCTCCCGATTCCTCATGATTTGGCGGTGCTTTTTGCTTAGGTGGCATTGCTCCCACATTCTAGGTAACATCCTATCTGTTGAAACAAAGAGAATCAATCAAAATGCCTGGAATGAAGACGTTCATCAGAAATGTGTTTCTGGAAGATATTGAAGAAATCTTCAGTGAGATCAACGGTTGAACCTACTTTGCCCCCTTGCCGCCAGGACACTAAATCTTCATGGCTGCGCACAAGCGAGGCTTGCTGCACAACGCGGCCAAAGACTACGCCCGACGGGCGTCCAAAAAATCAGGAGTCCTGTCCGTAAGTAGGGAAAAGCGAGAGT
Organism: Penium margaritaceum; assembly: GCA_023375785.1. Classification (NCBI taxonomy): domain Eukaryota; kingdom Viridiplantae; phylum Streptophyta; class Zygnematophyceae; order Desmidiales; family Peniaceae; genus Penium; species Penium margaritaceum. The sequence goes on from SZWC01003456.1 coordinate 154,268, forward strand.
TGTTGGTGAAAGATGTGTTTCCCTTTCAAGCAAAGTTGGTATTCCCTTAGTAGAAAATGTTCTCTCTTGTCTAGTCCGAAGGGCTTTCCCGGCTTTAGAATAAAAACTTTTAAAATACTTATTTGTAACATTCAAGTACGGCACAAACTACACTTTTTTCCTCACCCTTTCGAAAACATTTGCCCAAGTTGCATCCTACACAATGAAGACATATCACATACTTCTTAGCAACGTCCAAAAATTCAAAACGTCATAATGTGCCAAGCAAACATTACCACTGTCTTCCTATACCAGCATCAACACCATAGCTTCAAATGGTGGCAAGTTTTACAAGCAATAACCTTTTGTAAAATATGGACATACAGATGTCAGCAGTCCATGAAACATAGACTCCCACTAAAAAACCCCACTTCTCTTCTGGGCCATAACATAACCAAAGTCTTCAACGAACAGCTAAACGTGCATCTCATACGACTACACCAACTCCAGAATAATACGCTCTCAGAACTCATAGTTAAAAAACTATCAGTTTGAAGTTAAACCTGTAACATTGGCAAAAAATTATCTCCACCTCACCTCGTTCTACACCCCTGCTTGAAGCAAACCTATCACAACGGGGGGCCGAGTATTTCAGTGGATAGGTTAAAACCTGCCATTGGACCCCCAGCCACAGGGTTACGACCCGTGGCAAAGATACTCTTAGGGGTGAGGTTGGTGGGTGGGACTCCCACATATCCATGGAACGAGGGTTCTGTATGTACTTAAACTGGCGTGACATAAGTCACACAGAGCACACTCATTGACTGAAAGCTCTCGCCAGAGAAGTTCCTTCATGGTCTTCAAGGGTGCAGCATAGGTCCCTCACTTCTAAGGCTGTCCTAGCCAAAAAAATGTATGTATTGACCCAGGGGTCACGGTTCTTCCTGACTCCCAACAATACGACCCGCTTTCTGTACGCAACAACGTCTAGGCCCGCATTTGGACAGCGACTGACAGGAGAGCCCGCTGGATTATCCTTGCGGTTGGCAATTGCCGGTGTGGCTGTCAGTATGACTGCCTGTTTATGAAAGAAATCGGCGGCACTTCCCACCGGCAGAACTCTGAGTTGCACGCTGAAAGGTCGTCCAACAATGGCTGGAAAACTTACATCTAATAGACAAGCTGAAAGAAACATAGGCCTTTGACCTCTGAATTTCATTGAGAACTATTCGTGCCTCCCGGTCATGAAACCTGGTGTGCAAACCTAGTGAACAATCAAAAGGGTTGAAAGAAGAACAATGGGTCATTCGCTTTGGTTTTTGGACTGCGCATGCGTTCGCCTGCAATGTTGCGTGATTTTTACACGTAAGTAACAGGAAAAGGGCCCCTTCGTAGCTGAAATTGGCCGACAGGGCTTGATTGTTGGTGAGATCGGCTGTCATGGCCCCATAGCTGGCAAACGAGTGAAAAGGGCCTTAGAGTCGAGCCGCATGACGAAATGGGACCCTTAGGTCGGACTGCCCAAAAAAAAGGATTCCTGTCCTTCAAAGTTGGACAGCGTGACGCGAGACTTTGAGGGAGACCTAGTTGCTCTCCCACTGATTCAAACCATTTCCCTCCTACTCAAGGAATCAAGAAAAAAAAATAGTTCGAGAGAGAAAAGTCGGCAACCCTAGAATCAACATTAAAATAAATGTGTCGGTTCAGGCCCTGAACCAACGAATTGATTTTGATTTTGATTCTTGGGTTGCAGACGTTTCCCTCTCGAACTCTGATTTTTTCTTGATTTCTCGAGTAGGAGGGAAACGGCTCGAGTCAGTGGGAGAGCAACTAGGTCTCCTTTATTTTCGCTCTTCACGCTGTGCAACAATGATGGACATGATTCCTGGTTTTTTGGGCGTCCGTCGAGCGGTGACTTCGGCCGCGTCGCGGAGCAAGCCTCGCTTGTGGGCAACCATGAAGATTTAGCGTCCTGGCGGCAAGAGGGGAACTTATCCTCGACCGTAGAGCTCATGGCAGATTTCTCGAAACAATTCCGCAAACATAGTTTGGATGAACGTCTTCATCCCAGGCATTTCGATTGATTCTAGTAGGAGCAATGCTACATAAGCAAAAATCACTGCCAAATAATACGGAATCGGCGGGTGGCACTTGATTCTTAATTTTTTTTGCCACTTCTTTTGGCGGATTCGGCAAGGGCTACAAGCTCTTGCGGACGACTTTGTCGCGTTGTGTCCTGTTCCCAACACATAAAGTCAAAATCAAAATCAATGTGTCGGTTCAGGGCCTCAGGGCCTTGACCTTGGTGGTGTGCATGGAAAGTAGTCTTCCACGCTCAGTCGTCCTCAGGACAGTGTGCGGGTGATCGAGCGCGGTAGTTTCCATGCACTTGTAGGTAGTGGATGATGGGTCAAAATTCTTGTAAGAGTCAGTGAGGTTGCAGTCTTTTCGTATGTTCAAAAGGGCCGGAGAATCTTGGGATTTTTTCTCTGGGAGTCTGTCTTTGGTCCAGAGTGTAGTATTGAAGTCACCCAGTAGGATATCTGTTGGTGAGAGGGACTGGAAATGGAGTAGGGAGGGCCAAAAAGCCTTTCTGTCTTTATAGTTTGGGAGGGCGTAAACACTAGTAATTGTGCAACATAGCCTCTGAAAAGAAAAGGTATTTTGAGCAATCCTTGAGGAATTTGATGGGTTAGACTTGAGGACTTCAACCTTTCTGGGGTCATAGAGAAAAATAGACCCACCTGTGTGGGGGGAGTCTGATTGGGTGGCCAGAATTTCCACTTTTTGAGGCGCTTTCCAGGAGTGTGGTTTTTTCCGGAGTGTCCAATCGTGAGTCAACAATGCTCACTACTTCTGGTTTTTGGAAGTCTAAGAGGGCTAGAAGATGGGGTGTTTTAGCGTCACTAGAGATGCCATTAATGTTTAGGCTTATTATAGAAAATTGTTCATGTGGCAGACTTGTTTTGTTGGAGTTGTGATCCTTTGGGTTTCCAGACCTGTTGGTTTGAACCCGTTTACGTTTATTGTTGGTGTCTTTGGGTATTGATGCATGAAGGGAAGTGCTGACAGAGGTGCGTTTAGACCTCTTCTTGTTTTACCAGTGAAGTTGGTGTGGGCCTTTCCATTTCCTGGAGTTCACTGTGTGAGCCTGTTCTTGTGTAGTGGACAGAGCTTGTTGAGTTTTGAGAATGAAAAGGGCAAGGAGGGGGAGGGCTGGGCGCATGGCCATGTGCAGTTGAGGGGTCTGTTGAGATGTTGGGACTGGAAGAACCTCATGTTGAGTAGGGGGACTTGTACCTTGGAGAGGCTGAAGGGTTTGAGGTGAGGTTATAGGGGGGTGCAGGGTAGAAGAGGCAGGTTTCAAAGGGGAGCGGGTGAGAGGGGGTACTGTGACAACAGTTGAGGCCATGAGGGAGAGGGGTGGGGGTTCATGGTGGCTAAGATCTGGTGTGGGCAGAGGCAGGAGTTAATTGTGTGAAAAAGGAGAATGTGTGGGTTCTGAAGACAGAGTTATGACAGTAAATTGAAGTTGAAGAGACTGTACAACATCGGGACACTGAACCTTTGGGGACCATTGCCGGCTACTTGGTCTGAAAATACATTGAAGGACGGGGTGGAAAGCTTTGAGGAAAGCAATGGTGGGAGGAGCACCAGGAGATGTGTGGGATGGTGGGGAGAAAATAGAATTAGGGTGTAGAAAGAAAAATCTGGTTTTCCTGTAAACCAGCTTTTGTTCCAAACTGAGTACATCATGAGAAAAGGGGGTCCAGGGGATGTAGGGGATGATGATGGTTCCAAGCATTGTTATGTGATTTGGAGGGGGCAGGAACAAACATCTCCGACTTATCCCTTTCCAGAAATGGGTGGTTTAGAATCAATGTACTGGAAATATGAGTGTGTGGAGGGGGTATTGGGACAAAGGGCAGGAACCAGAGGACAATGTTGGGATTGTCGATTTTGGAGTTGCGCTGTGGTTTACTTTGAGGCAAAGGAGGGTCAGAGCCAAAGGAGAAACTGTGCAGGGGAAGAGAGAGTTGGGAAAAGGGAAGGGGTGGAGAGGTCTGATGAGTGATACGAGGGAAAGGGGCAGAATAGGGTGGAAATAGGTTTGTGGGAGAGTTGAAATGAAAGGAATCTGCAGATGAATTCCGAAAAGATACGCTCTGAACGTACTTGATCCAAGAAGAAGGGGTCTGAATGATTGGCCTGAGCTGAGGTTTCCTATCCGAACTGTATTTCCTAAAAATCCCAGAAGTAGAGCTACATCCTAGAAGAGTAGAAAACACGACTGGCTGAGCTAGAATGACTGTGGGAGCGCAAATGCTGTGGACATGGAAAAGACAGCTTGGACTGCACAAGATCTGAGTCAGCTTTGGAATTGGTGACTGGTAGCAAGGCTGAGAGACCAGCAATTCAAAACGATGTGCTGTCGCGGCCGGGGTGGCAACATTTGATGCAGAGGAGACCGAGGAGCTTCGGTCATAGTGAGGGACCTGGTTACATGTGGAGGAAGAAGAAAACAAACAAAAAGGATCAGATTTAGAGGGAAGACCGAAACAGGTAATTCTGAATTGGTCAAAAGCGTGGTGGGTAGGAGGACTTGAGAGCACCCACGCCATGGGAATAGGGCTTTGGAAAATGAACTCCTCCCTACTAGAGCACCCACGTGGACAGGAAATTATTCAAACAGATTACTCGCCACGATGGGAGAATCTCATCAAGGCCATCAAAACCAATCTAAAAGTCTTCAGTGTTCAAGAAAAGGAAACTGAAAACAATACAGACAATGGAGGACCAACTTCTCCAAGCCCAGCAGGTAAAGTGTAAGAACCCCAATGACATAAAAACCTGCACAAGGATCCAAGAGCTTGAAAAATCCTTAGCCAGATATGCTCTATCGACCCAACTACACTTACATACTGTCGCTCACCTAAATTACTTTGATGGACTCAAGACCCCGTCCAAGTTCCTCTCAAGTTTCATCAAAGCAAGAAAACAAGCTATGGCCATAACTGCCCTAAGAACTAAGGACAATCTAGTCACAAGTGACTTAAAAGCTATGCAGCTTGTGGTCTCTAATTTTTACCTTGAACTATACTCTCCACCACAAGTCACTGAGCCAAGACCAAACCTCCCAGCTCTCCCACAGGTTCCATCCAAGCTCTACACGAGTTTTTGTAGCCCCATCACTTTAGAAGAAATCAGGGATTCCATCAAAACATCCCAAAAGGGTAAATGTCCCGGCCCAGACGGCCTGCCGAGTGAATTTTACCAAGCAAATCTCCACGACATACTTCAACAGCTACAAACTCTCTTTAATGAGTTTTTAGCTGATCCAAGCAGCCACCCTGCCTTCACAGACTCAGTGACCTGTCTCCTTTTCAAAAAGGGTGACCACACGGACATCAGGAAGTACAGACCTATCTCTCTCCTTAACTCAAGCTACAGAATTTTAGCCAAAATCCTAGCCAAGCGTCTCAAAAAGGTTCTTCCATACATCATTAGCCCGGAACAAACCGGGTTCGTACATGAGAGGAATATAAAAGACACCCTCTCATGCATTTTCTATCTACAACACTGGACGCAACGTTCTAACCGTGATCTCACCTTTGTGCTTGCGCACTTCGAAAAAGCCTACGATACACTGAAACGTGACCATCTCTACGAAACCATGCAAGCCATGGGCTTCCCACAGATCTTTGTCAATTGGATCCGTGCCACTTTGACAGACACAAAGAATAGTTTCCTCGTCAACGGCCACGAATCAAGCAAAATAACCACTCGAACTGGAGTCAGCCAAGGATGCCCAATCGCCCCTTTTCTCTTCATCATAGGCATGGAACCACTTCATCAACTGCTACGCTCAAGGATACCTAAACCAGTACAAACATGGCATCCCATACCCACCTTTGGTGCTTACACTGATGACACAACCATTTTTGTTAAAGACTGTTGGGATGTGCAGGTGTGTAGCAAGGACTAGGTTCCTTGCTTGTACAGGATCTTTTCTCGTGTAGCAAGCTAACAGACAGATCAGCAGATGAAATTTGGAAACTGAATGTGACTGCGGAAGAAATCTTGATTGATTCCAAAGTACACGTATGGTACATGAAAAGTAGAGCCTAACAAAAGCTACACATGAGCTCCACCACTGCTCCTGGCCCACGCAAGGGGCAACGCCTTGCTAGGTCGTTTAGGTCGTCGACGCAAGGAGTCTTGGTCCAGCACCGTCTTCCAGGTAGGCTGGCCTCCAGGTAGTCAGGACTTCCTCCTTCCCAGGTTGGCAGAGCTCTGCCAGGCTTACAGGGGTCTCCAGGGCAGACTCCAGCAGAACCTTGGTCTGAGGCGCTTCCAGATGCTAAGTGCTGCAAGGTCGCGACATGAAAGATGAGTCCTGCTGAGATACTGAGATGTGCCAGGGCCGCCGCCTTTTATACTTGCGGCCTTGGCAAGTTGACTGCCTGGCTTGCTTGAAGAAGCTTCCTCAGATGCACGGCAAAATTTCACCATAACCGTGGTTCTTGAATCCTGGAGCTTCTCACGGATCTGTGAGAGCCGTAGATCACTGTAACCGTAATGCGCACATCCTGGTCCTCCTCACAGATCAGTGAGAACCGTAGATCTTCGTAACCGTAATTTTCGTAACCGTAATCCTTGCATTCAGGATGCAGTCAGGCCTTGGCCCACCTGACCGCGGCGCTTAGTCGCACTACTCAGCTACGAGTCCCTGCCCCACTAGAGCCATGCGTAGTAGCCTGCGCATGCCACACACTATTTTACAATCCAAGCCCTTCAGGCCTGGTTGCCAGAATTGGACTGGCTTGTACAGTGAAGAACTGTCCACGGCTCCACTCCCGGAAGCCACTGAGAAAACTCTCACTCCGCGCATCTTTATCCGATTGTGAAACCGACTGCGCCATATCAAAGCATGAAACCAGCACAGTAATTGCACCCACTAACACTCTCCCTTGATGGGTACGCTTGTGAAGAGCTTGGATCAAGCCGGAGTGTCGCTGAAACATTCCTCGAGAGTCTGCCAAAAATTCTCGTGGAGGAACTTGAGTCGGGACTCTTTTTCGGTGATGGGCTGATCGAGAAAATTCTCAATGTCTGTTGCTGTGTCGAAGGGAAAATTGTTTTCCTCAATATCAAGTCCTTTGGTGTCTGGGGACTGTGAAGGGCCTGTTTCTGGTTCTGTCCCACTTGACTCCAGTAAATCCATAAAACTGGAGATAGATGGGTCAAGCTCAGGCCACTCCAGAAAATTTGAAGTTGCTTCCCCTGGAAGCAATCGTTCTGGTGGCTTGCTTGGTTGATGGCTTGCATGTCCAGAAAGGCCCTCCTGAGCTCTCCTATCCCAACTCTGCTCCTGGAGGCTTGTGGACACCTCTCTGGAGTCCAGAATAAACTTTTCTAGCCACGTCATCGTTTCTTGGGCCGCTGGAGTTGTATAAACAGCGACCTGACGGCTGGGGAGGCTTGCTTGGCCGTTTTCACCCTCGCTCAGCCGATTTGTTGTAGTAACAGTCGTTGCCTTGTTAGCTGTCACCAGCTTGACCTGCTTTTGTCCTTCCAGTCCGTGCGTTTGAGTCTCGGTGAGCCGTTTCTTGCTCAAATCGTCCGGGAGCGCGGTTGTCGTCGAGGCAGCCGATCGCAGCTTTTTCCCCGGTGAGGCCTCGCACAGCTGCTCGCGTCCACTCTGAGGTACCGTGTGGACGTCACACATCCGTGTGTTGAGGTTTTCTGCCGCATATTTGAGGAGGCACTTTGCGCAGGCCGAGCTGGACGTCGAAAGATCGCCGCCGTCCGTTGCTTTCGTTGCTCGATCCCGTTCTCCACCTTTTTTTTTTTTTCAAGCAAGGATTTTTTAAGCCGGATAGCAGTGCCGGCCATGGCGCGCGATGGGCCGAGGGCGACCAGGACCTCGCCATCGCTGGCGAGACTCCTCGCTCGCTCTGCGCAAGCTGCCGCGGCTGCAAGCGAGCCTGCTGCTCTCGCTGCTTCCGCGACACCCCCCTTTGCCGCGCCAGCTGCTCCGACAGTGGTTGCTTGCATCGCGGCGGCTGCGTTCCGCGACCGCAGCCGCGCGGTCGCTTTTTCCCTCATCGCCAGCAAGCGAACTCGCCGGCGAGCAGCTGCGTCATTTCGCTGCCCTCTTTTTTCTTTTTTTCAAAAACGACCTGCAGAATCGCGTGGGTACTTCCTGCGCTCCTGCAGAAACTCAGTCGCGTTTGCGTCTGCGTTCTTAGCGTACCTATTCCAGTCCAGCGACTGCTGAAAGCGAGGCTGCTGCTCAGAATCTCCAGAAACTTTCTCCTGTGACTGCCAAGATTTCTCAGTGCTCCCCCTCTCTGCTGCAGTGATAAATTTCTCACCCACTTGCACCATAAAACAGGTGATAGTGGTTGGCACGCTGAACGAGGTACCGATGGCGCGTCGTCCGATCTTCGACTTCCACGTGTCGTTTTCATCGCCGTTCTTCAGGGCGTACTGTGAGAACGCAATGGTGGTGAGTCCACACTACTGCAAGCATCTGTACAAAAAACTTCTTTGTCTTTGTCAGGAAGTCTGCAGCTTGCCTCGTCCCTGGCATGTGCACGAGCTGAATTGTGCCATCTTGTACTTTTGAGCGGATCCAATGTCCGCGTATGTCGATGTGCTTGGTTCGACCCTGAAACTTGGTCGAATTTGCTAGGTCGATTGCAGATTTGTTGTCCACAAAAATCTTTGTGACTTCTCTTGTGGAAATCCAATGTCCTCGAGGAGGTTGCGCAGGTACGTGACCTCCTGTGCAGCCGATGTAGCAGCCACATACTCAGCTTCTGCAGAGCTGAGTGTGATCAGATTTTGTCTCTTGCTTGTCCACAATACGGCTCCACCGCTGAGCAGGCACACAAATCCTGTCGTGCTGCGTCGGTCTTCCTCGGTTCCACCAAAGTCCGCGTCAACATAACACTGCAACTCCTGATCACTTGCGCTACCAAAATTCAGGCTGGCATCGCTTGTGGTTTTGAGAAAATTCTCACTCCGCGCATCTTTATCCGATTGTGAAAGCGAGTGCGCCATATCGGAGCATGAAACCAGCGCAGTCATCGCACCCACTAACAAAGACCAGGAGGCCCTCGATGTCGCCTCTAATATCCTCGATGAATGCAGGCTTTTGACGGATTTAAAAGCCAACACATCGAAAACCTTCATCCTGCCAGCCGGTCCAGACACTACCCGTTTACTCAGCACCACTTACCCCAACACAGAACAACCTCAACGTGTTCTTGGCTTAAATCTTGACCAAGATTGTTCGTCTACCACAATGTGGGTTTCCACCCGAGACCAACTCCAGCAAACCATTGAAATCTGGAGAAAGCAACATTTTCCAGTCCTAACCAAACGCACCATCATCAATGGTTACCTCTCTCCCAAATTCGTCTATCATTCAGACATCTGTCCCCTCCACCAGAAAACCTCCGACAAATAGAAAACCTCGTGTACAACTTTCTCTCTGGGACCAAAGGGATGGGAAGCTACGTTTTGTTAACAAAAACTTAGCAATCACCCCACAAAAACAGGGTGGACGCGGAGTAATCTGCCCCCACACAGCTTTCTGTGCACAAGGAGCTCTCCGAGTATACAAAGTTCTCTCTCCAAACATAGAACAATGGAAAAGTGTAGCATGTCTGTGAGACAGGTTTAAGAAAAAGGGACATTTCTTCCTTTTCCCACCCGTCAATTCTCAATAACAAACAAATCCAACGTTCACGCTAGTACACAAACCTCAAAGACTTTTTAGATACTGACCCAGAAACTAAACCCTCAACTCTTCATAGAATTGAACTCCTTGAAGAATACCTAGCCTTCAATAGATACCTTTTGAACTCAGCAGGGAAACCATTTGGAGTTGATCATCGGGAGTTTTCCTTATATGACCAAGAGATCCAAGTCAAACATCTCTTCCCAGAAATCGTTGCTCAACTCACCATGCATTTCCATCCTCTAGACGTCTCCAAACTTTCAGAACAGGACAGAAATGTTCTTAATAAGATCCACAGTCAACTACCTCAAACCTGGAGAGCTAGTATTCTGGATGATGAATTGGATGGGACAAATCTTTTTCAGTACTGGTGTATAACATCCTACACAAAGAAGCCCCCTCACTTCCTCTACAAAATGACAAAAACTTCCAGTGGTTATATCACAAAGCAGTAGAATTCCACAAAGATCTAAATATCACGGAGACAACCTTCGAAGAAAGAACCTACCAAAACATCAGTTGTTTCACACCTGTCCACGTAGAGGATAACGGGTTTATTGGCTTTGCCAATAACGTTTTTCAACCATCGTGGAGACTTACAACCAACACCCGGAAACTAATGAAGGCATATGACGCGCTCCTTAAAAAAAACATTAAAACCACTCGAATACACGGATAAAAGGCACCAAGATAACCAGTTGGAAGTTCCAACTCACACCGAACTAGCGGCCACCACAACAGCAGCAAGCGCACTAGTCTATGCGGACTACCTCGTGCCTAGACAAAAGGATAAAATGCTCAAAATCCTGCTACGCTGCCTACAAGTTCGCAAAAGAATTAAATTCTTCCCACCGCCTTTTGTTAATATTTGTCCTCTCTGTCAACGTTTCCGTGAGACACTATGTCACGCCTTCCACCAATGTGAGCGAATCCATGAAACAGCACAAAAGCTCATAATGAGCCTCTTTCATATGCGTTCTACACAAGCACACTCCCCCTTCGTTTTCGCACACTCTCACCCAAGATTCTACATCTGGCAAGTACTACAAGCTTCTTTCTTCTCAGAACTATGGTCCTACAGGTGTAGAATTTCTGGAAAATCAAAAAAGCTTTCGGGATACGACCGCTTATCTTGTAAGCAGAATACTATGCTCCTTCATACAACACATCAATACCTATATTATTTCGTTACACAACAAAAACCAAAATAAGAAACTTCGTACATTCTTACATCACCTGACATCTCAATTACCAATATGGCATGTCGACCATAAGCTCTCCCCACCACGTGCTCTCACCCACAAACATCTAAAAGCATTCTGGTGCAACAATTCAAACACCTCGGAAGGCTGGGTATTTGAGGGAAGCGGTTAAAAGCCGGTCCATGAACCCCCTTTCACATGGTTACGACCATGGAAATGCTACCATTATTGTTGGATGTTTAGCGGGTGACCATCCTTTGCAAGGATGGAAGTCCCACATAACCCTATAGGTTTTTACCTGGTGGGTACCTACGTTGAGATAACGTTAGTCATCAGGGGCGTAGCTCTGCTGTAAGCCCCCACTGTAATGGTGCCAGATCAAAGGGTGACCACCACTAAGGCTTATCTACCGCCACAAAAAAAAAAGAAACAAGAGGCAAGTATTGCACGCAAAGCGTGCATAGGGTTACATAGTAACTGAGCAAAAGTATTCATATTGGCATCTCTTAAGAGGCTCAATAATTGCCCGCAATCTGGACCACGTAATGGAAGGTTTGCCATGAGACTTTACCTCGTCCGTGGAAGCGAAAACTGGTTGTGAATGGACTGCCAAACTATCACCCGCATTCGTTCAAACTATTTTTTTTTGTTCGCCCATGCGTGCCTTTAAACATTGTGTATGGTTTAGGCGAACTCTTCCTAAATTACCTCAAGCTTTGCTGGATTGATTCTAGCTTGTGTGGATTAAAAAGCTAAAAAAACACAACAAAAATTGAGCAAATGCACTTGGTGATACAGTATTATGTTAAACCATTCAGCAACATATCGTTTTTTATGAATGTGGTTTTATCTGATGATAAATTTATTGAATAATATGAATTTGTTCTTATATTGTGACCATGCTAGTTTCATACGTCTATGATGAAATTCACAAAAAAAATTACCTTTGACAAATTGGGATGAATTTTGAACGTTTCATTGTGTTATGAAAAATAAGATGACATAATTCTGGGCAGAATTTAATTTGTTTGCCTTCTTCTATGATGGTGGTTGATTTTTTTTCTTTCAATTGCATTTTGACCCTGGTTGAAGCCGGGTTCACGAGTCTCAAGAGTTTACCATGACGACCAGTTCCGTGAAACAGGACAGGGCGAGGCCAAGGTTGGACCCAACCCAACGCACAGTCCTTTCCCTTTTGTCCTGGCGTCGGACTGGTCATTCCATACTGTCCGGGGTCTGTCCGGACATGTAGGTCGATGTCCGTAATTTTTTTCTCCGTGGACGTGGGGGGCCATACAATCCTACAAATTCTTACACCCTGATTGGTGGATATGTCAGAAAAATGACCGATCCACCAATGACGATTTTCTTGCGACACAAACACACAAGTATGAAAACAAAGGGGTACTATGTAACCCAAAAAAGGTAGTTTCCATGCACACCACCCATGGGCATGTTACCATGCACACCACCCATGTGCATGTTTCCATGCACACCACCCATGTGCATGTTTCCATGCACACCACCCATGTGCTTGTTTCCATGCACACCACCCATGTGCTTGTTTCCATGCACACCACCCATGTGCATGTTTCCATGCACACCACCCATGTGCTTGTTTCCATGCACACCACCCATGTGCTTGTTTCCATGCACACCACCCAGGTCAAGGCCAATTTCGAGCAAACCGTGCTATCGCAAACCACAAGATGATGGTGACATCATGTCGAGGAGCGTGGAGAACAACATTTTTCGTACCCATCTAGCCGCGGTCATAAATCACCATCGACTCTGCCGCCTCCAAAAGCATCCGTCAAAAGTCTACTGGTAGCGACGGCCCGCAAGCGGTTTGTCAAACCCGTTACAAACCGTGTGGTACGGCAGGCATGGAGATGTCGAAACGTTTTGGGAGCAAAAAAAGAAAATTTGTGACTCTGTGCTTGTCGCATGATGCGAGGGAAAGTCGAGTGTGGGAGGGTGGCTTTTCGTCACTCCCGGAGGGCGCTTCGGCAATGCAAATGGCAAGGTGTCGTCAGGGTCACGCCTCAAAGAGGTCGGTATTTTTTGGGGGGAGTGAGGAGGTGGGGGGGGGGGGGGGGGGG
>SZWC01003457.1:20893-36990 GCA_023375785.1 Penium margaritaceum
CCCCCCTCCCCCTCCACGTGTGAGACTGTCCACTTCCTGAGTCACTACCCCTACCATCCCACCCTCTTGCACTCTAAAGCCCCCAGCACCATTCCCAGCATCCCCCATGCCTCCATTCCATGGCCCCCATCTGCCTTTACCCCTCCTCTGCCATGCTGATCAATCAACCCCGCCCTTTCGTCTCCATTCCGATCTAGCTCCACCAACCTTCTTCAGATGTTTCCCACCTTCCCGCCCCTGGCCCCTGCCCCTGTTGTTCCCTGACCGGCACTCTGATTCTCACCTCTCCCACTGTACCCATCCCTGTCCCCTTTGCCGCCTCCCCTCCGACCACTAACCCTCTTGCCCTGATCGCATAGTGTGTCTCCCCATCCTCCTCTCCCTGTACTCTGTCACCCTGCGCTGCTTTTGAAAACTGAGCACCATTCCATGCTCTTGCTGCTACTGCTGCTACTGCTGCTACTGCTGCTCGTGCTACTGCTCTTCTGCTGCTGCTGCTACTTGCTGCAGCTTCTAGTTGCTGCTGCCACCTGCTAGCTGCTTCTACTTGCTGCTGCTGCTGCTGCTGCTGCTGCCGCTGCTCTCGTGATCAGGTATGTGTCGGCGCAATGGAGAGAGGGGAAAGTCTGGAAGATGGGGGAAGGATCGGGCGGAATCCAAACCAACCAGGCATCCCTCATCTAAGGCTTGTCTTGCCGCACAGAGTTGAAAATCTGAAAACTTTGGTTTCTCACCGAGGCTTGTCTTGCCGCTGTCAATGTGACCTAGGATGCCAACGTTTACATTCACAATGCGTTCCACCGCTGATGTTGCCTCCATGGCTCCTTGTTGTCGCTGTTGTTCTCGCCAAAAGTGCCGCTTTAGCCGCTACTGCTGATGCTGCAGCTGCAATTGCCGCCGTCGCCGCTGCGCCTGCTATGTCAGCTGCTTTAGCTGCCGCTATCGTTGCTGCTCCTGTTGCTACTTCCGCTGCTGCTGCAGCCACCGTTACTGCTGCTACCGCAGCTGCCAATTCCGACGCTGATTCGCTAGTGCTGGTGGTGGTGGTGGTGGTGGTGCTGCTGCTGCTGCTGCTGCTGCCGCTGCCGCTGCTGCCGCTGCTGCCGCTGCTGCTGCTGCTGCTGCTGCTGCTGCTGCTGCTGCGGCGGCGGCGGCGGCTGCTACTGCGGCGGCTGCTGCTGCTGATGCTACAAATGCTGCCACAGCTGCTAACTGCCGCTGCAGCCGCTGCTAACAGCCGCTGCTGCTGCTGCCGCCGCTGCTCTTGTAGATCCAACGGCTGCTCCACCGGGTGCAGCGTCCCGTGACTCATAAAATCCCTATTCAGTGAAATGGCCCGTTTTGATGGATCACTTCGGTTCAGCTGCTCACGTTCCCTGTTCTAGTCCCTTTATGCTTATGGTGGATGGACCGTGTACCCCTCGTTTTGGACAATGAGACTGATCCCCGCCTTGCTCGGAACGATAGACCCCATCCGCCCCTACGTCTGAACAATAAGCCTGATCCGCCCCTTCCTCGCAACAATAAGCCTGATCCGCCCCTTCTACACTGACTCAAGTTTTCTGACGTAGAAAATCAACGATATACCCCTCTTGTTTGTCAGAAGATAGCATGTCAACGTTGCATGGATGCGGCATCGACATGTTGAAATCACATTTTTCGACCCAATCATCACAAAATCCTTGATAGAATGGTTTTTAGGGATTTTGCATGGGGGGTCCAAGACTCCCAATACATTAAAGGGGAACCTGTTGGGCCGCACTGTCGTGGGGCCCAGGAGGTGTCCGGGCAATAAAACACCCTAAAACCCTGGGTATAACTAGGGGTGGGTTTGTCTATAGTTTGTACATCGAACGAGGATGTATAGTTGAACAGAATGTAATGAAAAACAAAGGGATTTTCGACTCCCCATTTATGGGGATTCGTTTGGACGTTTGTCGGCCGGAATCCCCGACGAAGTCCCCTCCCCCCCCCCCCATTTCCCCCCGTCTCCCGATAGACCACTGGCCGCCTGTTTCATTGCGACCCTCAATCGCGAAGCCTCGATCGGCAGACGGATAGGTAAGTGGGTTGCGAGAGGCGAGGGAGGGGGGGAGGTAGCAGGGGGTGGTGCGGCAGTTGACGAAATGCCGACCAAAAGGGCGTCGACCGGCAATCTCCCCCTCCTCCACCCCTCGATGCCATAGCGATCCTCCATTGCGATGGCCGTGATGGAGGGCTGCATTCTAGCATAACATGCCTGATTTTGCCATGCTTAAGCAACAACATGCATCGATGTTTGAGCATGATGAAAATGGGGGGGCGCATAGAGCTTATCATTGCCGGTCAGGGGCAAATGGGGCTTATTTTTCGGACAGAGGTGCGTATGAGGCTTATTGTTCCGACGGAGGGGCGAATGAGGCTTATTGTTCCGACGGAGGGGTGTATGATGGTCATGGCTCACAAAACAAGGGGGAATCGTCATTTTCCCTGTTATGCTTACGGGGTATTGTTATGTCAAACAGAGCATAAATGGTGAACATGTATGAGTTGCGGGAAAAAACACGATTTGAGAATTTGGGACACTTGAGCAATTTGTCATTAGCGGTAAATGAAGCTGTGCTACTCAGCAAGATATTCTGTTGTCTTGCCATGTCGTCAATGGCCAAGGATGTCCTCGATGACGTACTCGGTGTCCTCGTCCACTTGTATAGGAGGAGGGGGAGGTACATCCCTGCCAGTGAAGTTCTCGTCAGGGTCCCGGTAGTGCTTGAGTCTGCTAATGTGGACTACCGGATGAACTTGCATAATGTCGAGGAGTTTGAGGCGTGCAACCAAGGGGATTTGCATGCGCTCAATCTCAAACGATCCCAACCATCAAGGTTTGAGTTTCGAACAGACAGCTCCGTGGAGTTTGATGTTTACCGAACTGAGGAGAACCTCGTCGCCGGCGGTGAATACATCGTCGTTACGATGTCAATCGGCTGCTTTCATCATCGTTGCTTGTGTCTTCGCAAGCGTCTGCCATGTTTCCTCCCACATGGTAAAGAAATCGGAGCGTTGGATGTGGATTGCGAGAATTTTGCTTTGGTTGTGAAGTCCGACCGGTGTGGCGGGAAGATTGCCGTACACCATTTCAAACATAATCTTACCCATTGCGGGGGATGTCGCCAAGTTATATGCAAGTTTGGCGGTGGGAAATTTGTCTTCTCAATCCGTCCCGTGTGACTTGCATAATTCTCGGAGAAGTTATTCGAGCGTCTGGTTGGTCCAGTCGGTTTGATTTTTGGTTTGAGGGTGGGACATCATGGAAAGCTAGATTCGACTTCCATAGCGAGTCATCTGTTTGCACCATGAACGGCTGGTGAATCGATTGTCTCTGTCGCATGTGATGGTTCTTGGCACGCCGTGTAGCCGTACGATGTTGTTTAGAAAGAGTCATGCTTTCCCTTTGTTGGTGACGGTGATCGTCATCGGGATGAAGTGGGACATTTTGGAAAACCTGTCGGCAACCACATGGATTGCGTCATACCCCTTCGGTGTGACCGATCGTCTAGTGACGAAGTCCATGGAGATGTCGGTCCACGATTTTGTCGAAACGGGGAGCGGCTGCAAAAGTTTGGATGGCCACGTGCGATGAGATTTTTGTTGCTGACACGTGTCACATGATTTGCAGATGTTGGCCACGTCGGCTTGCATCTTGTCCGACCAATAGTGTTTTTCCAGCTTCTTCAGCGTCTTGTCTTCTCCGAAATGTCCAGCTGGACCGGTGTTGTGGCACTCCTCGAGCAGCATGTGGTGGAGTTCGTCGTTTGGAGGTATGACCACCTGGCAAGTAATCATTGCGGCCGATAGGGTGCGTCGTGCCAGAACTTGGACTTGTCGTATCCGCCATGCTAATCGTAGCCACATGTGAACAACTTCTCGAGATATGGACCTCGTTGCAGTTGAAGTGTCGCTGCCTGAGCCATTAAGTTTGGTCGGCGGCTGAGCGCATCTGCTTGGTTGGTTTTGCCCGGCTGGTACTCAATATCGTAGTTGAAACCAGATTCGAGGAACTCCATCCATCCGGTTTGACGTCGACTAAGGTTAGGCTTCGTCTTCAAATGTTTTTGTGCGTGATGGTCGGTCCAAATGATGCATCTGCAAAATTGATGATACCACCGTCACGTCTTAAACGCGTACAAGACTACCGGAATCTCCTTCTTGTGTATGAGGTAGTTGAGTTCCAGTCTGCGTAACTTTTGGGACATGTACGCGATCGGTTGTTCTCTGTTTCCTTGATCGTGTAGGAGAACCCATCCCAATGGCTTGGACAAAGGCGTCTGTAGCCATGACGTAGTCGACTGTTGGATTGGCCAATCGTAGGGCTGGCATCGAGGTCAGAGCGTTCCGTAGAGCGGTGAATGCTTCTTGTTCAATGTGTCCCCGCCGCCATTCATTTTGTTCTTGGGAGAGGTCAGAGAGAGGCGCTGACACTCGGGTGCAATTCTGCACGAAATGTTGGTAGTAATTGCAGAAGTCGAGGAAACTTGGACGTCTCGGATGTTGGTCGGCGACGGCCAATGAGCGATTGCTTCTACTTTTTTCGGATCCATGGTGATCAGACTGTCGTTGACGACGTGACCCAAAAGCTCGATCAAACAGTGACCAAACTCGCACTTTGAGAGTTTTCCAAAGAGTTTCTCTCTTTGTGAAATCTTGGAGAACTTTTTAGACATGTCCATTGTGCTCCTCCGGGGTGCAGCTATAGACCGGGATGTTGTCAAGATATAGCACGCCAAAATCGTTGAGGTACAGGATTTGTTTTTGTTTATTATTGCCATGAACGTCTAGAAGGCATGGCCGTGAACTCAAAATGCCTGTAGCGTGTTTGGAATACCGTCTTCTTGATGTCAGCGTCTGCCACGCGAATCTGGTGATAACCACTGTCTAGGTCGATATTAGTGAAGATTTGAGCTTCTCGAAGTTAGTCAGAATTTTCGTTGGCATGGCGAAGAGGATATCGGTACTTGATGGTAGCGCCGTTCAATGCCCAGTTGTCCAGTCACGGTCGGATTTCGCTAGTTTTCTCTTTGTAAACAATACTGGAGCGGCATATTGTGACGTGGATGGGCGGATAAACCCTTGACAAAGCATCTCGTCGAGTCGCTTTTTTAGCCTGGTCAGTTCATGGTTGCTCATTTGATAGGCTGCTCAAACTGTGTGTTGGCTGCCCGATCATAGCTTGATGCGATGGTCGATGCGACGTTGAGGTGGCAAGGTTTTTGGGATTTTGTCAAGGAAGACGTGTACAAACTCTCGGATGAGAAATGCGAACTCCTCGGGAACCATCGCAAGATTAGTTGATGCCGATGAGGCTGATGAGGCCGATGGAGCTGATGAGGCACAAGAGTCAAGTGCTGCTACTTCCGCTTCCTCCATTGGCTCAAGATGTATGAGCCACGCGCGAGCCCCTCGCTGTTTGTAGTACTTGGCCACATTGAGCGGTATCGGCTACACAGGTTGTCATTTCTCGGTCATTGCGGTTTCCTCTGCTACTTCCACCTATGGTGCTTCCATTGTCATCTTCTGCCCCATGTGTTAGATTTGTCGCTAGGTACCATTGATTCTTGTATAGACGTCGTCACTGTTCCTGTTGATCTACAAATTGTGCTGGTACTGGAAATCATTTCCGAGGATGATTTTGTGATCACTCATTGGACATGACTTCCAGACCCTTATATCCCGCAAGTCTCCCACTTGTATTCATAGTGGTTCTAGGAGTTTCTGTATCTGTAATCTTTTATCGACAGTTTTTCCTTCAAACACCCCTGATTCGGTCTGTAAAACCCAGATTTTGAGCCATGTCGTTGTTTACAAAACTGTGAGAGGTCCTTCCACCTAACAGTACCGGTACCGAACAGCGACTCTTACAATCTCGGGGTTACACTTTCAGCAGTATCGCCAGTTGGTTATCCTCGAACCCTTCGTCAAATATAGCAATATCACAAACCCTTTGCGGGGTTGTGAGCCATTCAGATGGGGGATTATCCAGTGCAGATCGCTCCTCTCGAACAAGAGTTGTGCCTTTCACTCTTGCCCTTTGCTGTTTCCCGACTCATTTTTCCGCGACTTCTCTCCTTTTTGGCTTGTTGCTTGCTTTGGTAGTTTTGAGCAGCTTGCCCGACTTTTTTGTCGTTGTAGCAGGTGCGCGTGTTGTTTTGGTCGACAACGTCCACCTCCATTAGAGTCGAGGAGTCCCCCGGCTCGCCTTTTTCGTTCCCACAATAATTGTGGTTGGGAGGTCGCAAGCCATAGGATTTGTGGATCCGAGCATTGTTGTCGCCACTGTCGATCCATTCTACTAGTATGATCATTCATGGTAAGACATTATGGATGCCGAAAATGGTGATCGCTTGTCAGATGTCGTGTTTGAGGCCATTGTTTCAATGAAAATAGAGTTCATCGGGGCAATGTTTGCTCCAGTGATGATCTCAAAAAATCTTAGTGTGTACTGTGCCACGCTAGACTGGTGACAAAGGCATTGGAGCTTGTGCGGAATGTTAGACTTCTTGTTTAGCCTTCCGAAGTGTGCGGTAATCACGCACGAGTATTCTCTCTAGCCGGTTAGTGGCGTTAGTGCATCTTGCCATTGTGGGTTGATCTACTCCAAGGGTGGAATGCATGAGGTTGATGGGCGACGTTGGCCGTCGATGAGGCCCCGCCAGTCTCTTGGTGTCGTTGGATGGCCTATAGGTCGGACCACCAACTTAATGTCGTGCCACGCAGAAGCACGGTTGCGAGGTCAATTTTCTTTCGATCTTCGTTGACCGCAACAACGGTGAAGTACACCTCCAAGCTCATCAGCCACATGTGAATTGTCGGTCCTTTTGAATTGGCAGGATTGAAGGGTTCTCGAGGGGCCGGACTAAGTTTAGGTTTGTTTGAGAGTTGGTTGTTTCTCTCAACGATCTTCACCTCTCGTGAACTTCTATTGCGAAGAGCCTCCATCGCGATGTTGAGTTGTTGGAGTAGGTGGCTCTTAATTCCTTGAAGCATGGAGATATGGTTTGCCACTTCCTCGTTGATCCGCACTTGTCACCAGGCGCCACCTATCGTTCCTCCTGTAGACGTTGAGGCTATCAGTAGGGAAGGCTTGTTTACCGCCGTCAGTTCCATGGTTGGATTGGTCGTCGAAGCCATCGGGACTGATCCAGCTACCACATAGCATACCACGCCAGCATCTGCTGCCGCTTCAGGGCTCACGTGCATGGTCACATTCTGCTCCTCCATTGTCGAAGTCGTCGCTGAAGACCCGCTGCTGGTCGTCGGGTGTGATCGCTTGCTTCACACCGTAGTCACAAAGTTTGTAAAGGTTTGACGTGTGACAAACGCTGTCGACTTGTGCGAGATAGTCCTTGAGATGAGAAAAGTAGTCAGATGCCTCTCGAGCACCGCTGTGCTCTGATACCAAGTGTTATGCCAATGGAGCGTAGATGGTGCAGATGTATGAGTTGTGGGGAAGAACATGATTTCAGAATTTGGGACACCTGAGCAATTTATAATTAGAATTAAGTGTACTTTAATGACAAGTGTCAAAATGTCCGGAAACATATATGCAAGTGTTGAGTTGCAAATGAGATGTTGTCGGGGTCATTGGGTCGATGGTCGTGTGATGTGTGCGGAGTCGCGTTGCTAGTGGTTGGATCGAGAAACTCTGTCGAGGAATTGGGGGGCTTCGAAGATTGACAGAAAAGATGTGAGATGTATTTCTTTAAATCTTGATGTATCTTCATGCGTCAAGAACTCGACCGAAAGGTATTCACTGTTTTGTTGGTGGTTCTTGAAAGTGGTCAAAGTTGTCAGAATGTGTGAGAAGAATCGTTGGTGGGCGAGGGCAGTTGGTCTAGTTCTCTTTGACCGTCAGAATGAAACTTGAGGTCTTGACGTGGGGTGGGCTATTTTTGTAATGAAGGAAATTCCCACTCGGAAAGATTAGCGACTTGTGTACGTCTAATATGCAACAGGTTTGATCTTACTTCTAGGCCAGTTGTCATCACTTTTCAAGTTGCCAACGTACACTGGTCCCTTGTTGCGCTTGATCGGAACATGGGTGGTTCATAGGGATGAGGTGTGAATTAGAAGAAGAGTTGAGAAATTAGGGCAATTAAATGATTCATAACTTGTAGTAAGTGTACGTCGATGACGATTGTGAGATATGTCAAACACATGTGAATGAGTGAGACTCAAAACGAGGAGTACGTTGGGTCTTCAGTGATCGAGCCAAGCGATGCATACGACGTCGCATCATGAGTGGTCAATTTGAGAAAATCTGTTGAAAAGTCAAGGGGTTTCAAGAATATCGAGGCGCGAATATGTAAAAGTCCACAAAGTCAAAAAGTCGATGAAATAGTATCCAAACGTTGATTTTGTGATACTTTTGCCATCCTTTTTACAAAGTGGCCGAATGTATTAGAGACCTCAGGAACGGAACACTAGGAGTCGAAAAAAATGGCCAAAATCCCCTCAGGCAGTTGGCGTACAAATTTGGTGATCAATGTGTGATAACCCATAGATGTAATGCTAGAAATGCCCACTTGCAGAGTTAAGGGTCTTGTGTACACATGTAACACTCCCCCCCCTTTTAGCAGTGATTTCCCGGCGCGTTAGCAGACATATTTCAGTGACACCTAAAGCATCTGTCCATCAGGTGATTGACATCTCGGAGTTTGTCGTACGACTCCCCGTTGTTATGCACAGCATCGCAGCCATGCCTCTTGGCCAAATATTTGGATTTTTTCCACGACTTTGATGTCCAAGGATGTCCTCAACCATGTAATCTATATCGCCATCCACTTGGATTTGAGGTGGAGGAACGACATTTGTGCTGGGGAATCTCTCGCAGGGGTCTTGGTAGAGCTTGAGCTCATTTACATGGAAGACTGGGAGGATCGTCATCCTGTCTAGTAGGCGAAGTTGAGCGACGACCGAGGTTGACACTTGCCTGATCTTATACGGGCCCACCCATCGAGATTTGAGTTTTGCAACAAGTTTATAGAGTAGTTTGATGTCCGCTTAGCTGAGTAGGATACGATAGCCAAAATTGAACATGCCATTGCTACAATGTTGGTTTGTGACTCGCTTCATTATTGCTTGCGTGTTTGCAAGGGTCAAGCGTGTTTCCTCCCACATACTAGAGAAGTCCCATTAGTGAATGTCAAGTGCAGAAATGTAGCTTTGGATTTCTAGTATTGCCAATTTGGCGAGAATTTTGTAGTACATGACTTAAAACAAAATTTTACCCATCGTAGTGGAAGTCGCCAATTGATTTGTGAGCTCAGCGATCAAATGCTTTGTCAGCCTATGAGTACCATGGGGCTTGCATGAATTGTGGAGGAGTTCTTTGTGGGTTTGATTGATCCAATCAATTCACCCGTTGCTTTATGGATGAAACGTCATTGATAGTTGATCCGACAGACATAGCACTTCGTTTTCTCACAACAAAAACATTTGATGAAGCACTGATCTGGTCGCTGATGATGGTGGGTGGCACTCTGTGTAGTTGTACAATCTGATTTAGAAACAACCGCATTGTTCCTTTTTTGGTGGCGATGCTTATTGTCAAGATGATATGCACCATTTTAGAATATCTTTCCACCACCACAAGGATGGCATCATATTGTTTTGGAGTGCTAGGTAGCCCTATTTCAAAATACATGGTGATGTCGACCCACCGCTCTGTTGGAAGAGGGAGTGGTTGGAGTATTCCTTGTGGCCTTATGTGACATGAGTTTTGCCATTAACAGATGTCACAAGATTTGCAGAGTATTACTCCACCCACCTGAATTTGATCCCTCCGGTAGTAGTTGGCTAGCTTCTTGAGCGTCATGTCATCCACAAAATGTCTACATGGATAGGTGTCATGGCATTCTTCTAGTAGTATCCAGCATGACTCCTCCTTTGGTGGTACGACAAGTTGGCCAATGTATCCCCATCGCCAGTACGTTTCGTCAAAAAGGATGTTGGATTTATCGCACCCGTCAAACTCCTTCTATCCCTTCACATGCATTCTCGCAAGATATGGATCTGGTTCGTTGAGAAACAGATTAATCTCGACCATCAGGTCTGGTCGTCGAGTTCGCGGATCCGCTGGATTAGTTTTTCCAGGTCGGCAATTGATGTCGTGGTCAAAGTGGGGCTCGGGGAACTCCACCCATTGACTTTGTTGACGGCTCAAATTCGGTTCAGCCGTGAGATACTTGAGTGTGTGGTGGTTGGTGCGGACGTCACATCGTTGGAATTCCAGGTAGCACTGCCATGTCTTTAATACATGCACAACCGCCAACATTTCTTTCTGGTGAACCACACAATTAGGTTTTGGTACATGTGTTTTTTGTTGCATATGTGCCACCAATTGTTCTCCACCGCCGTTGTCTTGGAGGAGACTGGTTTAGATTGCTCGATCAGATGCGTCGGAGGCCAGGTTGTAGCCCACCATTGGATCCACCAATCACATAGCTTTTGCCAAGGTTAGAGCGTCTCTTAAAGTGTTATAGGCTTCTTGTTTGCCTTCCCCCCCAACTCCACTCAATAGGCACACAAGTAAAATTGAAGAGAGGCACTGAAACCCACGTGTAGTTCTGTACAAATAAACAGTAGAAGTTCTAGAATTCCAAAAACACCTTTGTTCCTGAATGTTGGTCGGTGGCAGCCAATTAGCGACCGCCTCTACTTTTTTTGCATCCATGGTGATCCGTCTGCTGCCAATGATGTGGCTTAGAAACTCAATCAAACAACGACCGAAGTCGCAGTTTGAGATTTATATGTGGAATTTGTGTATTTGTAAAATCCTGAGAGCCTTTTGAATACTTCTGTTGTGCTCCTCCCATGTGTGACTGTACACGATGATGTTGTCAAGAAACATGAAAATGTCATCACGGCAAGGACAGAAAACGTTGTTCATTGTTGCCATAATCATTATAGGGAAATTTGTAGTTCAGAAAGACATAACCATGAACTCGAAGTGCCCGTATCTGGTACATAACGATATCTTATTATGCACTTATCAGGTATGCGATATCTGATGATAGCCGGTACGTAGGTTGTTTTTGGCAAAAAAGTCTTGCCCTATGTTGTTGTTCATGAAGTCTGTCTGTTCACGAAAGTAGGCAACAGTTCTTGATGGGGATGTTTTTTGACACTTGGAAATACACACACATCCGCATCCTGTGGGTGAAGTGGATGGCCTAATGAACCCCTGAGCATCTGGTCCATCTACGTTTTGAGTTCAGTGAGCTCCTCATCATTCATCATATAAGTTCCCTTGACGGTTGGTCTGGTGTCCAGCTTCACCTCAATCTGATGATCGATGTCTCACTACAGAGGTAGCTCTTGAGGTGTTTTATTGAGAAAAATCCCTTCAAAATCCTTGAGAAGAGAAAAAACTTCCTTTGGGATGGCTGCAAACTTGTCTGGTGTCAAGGCTGATGTTGTTGCATCTGATACAATTATCTCCTCTGCTTCCCTAGTTTCAACGTTGACAAGCCACACTTGTGCTCCGCGTCACATCTATGACAAATCAACCCTAAAAAATACACAGTTACAACGGTGTACATCACAATAGGAATTTGCTGAGAAAATTCAAAGAGATACAGTAGAATGTTAGGTCTAACACTTGTCTCACATGCCTTAATGACATGATCAGAGTTTGGAAAGCAAAAGGTTCTTGGAAGGTTCTTTTCTAGAATAACCATAAACACATCCTAAACAATGTAATACATTTCACTCCAAGACATAATATTCATAATGAACATAGAAATATTACCGAATAAATCATTCATAAAACACTGCAGAATGTTTTAAATGCGCATGGTAACCAAGGTAACAGCTTCCGGAAGGGAGCCTGGTGGGAGAGATTTTCTGCCTGGACCATCTTAAAAACCTTTAAAAAAAATGTGCATGAAAGAAATACCCTACTGCCTGAGGTATTCGACGATTTTATTTCTACTCTTTTTGGAATTATTGATTTAGATGCAGAATTGGGCGTTTTCTTGTTTTTGGAGTCCTAATTGGTCAAACTGGCAAGTAAATGCCTCTGTGATTTCGTCAAAGCGACTGGGTCCAATCTGCAGTGACGCAATAATTCAACCATGTCACTCGCAGTGGCTGTTTGTTCCACATCCTAAAAAAAATGACGGCGTGGACCTTGTGGTTTCTGCATCCACGTCTTGAATCTGCATTTTATTCAGTCAACAGGAGTGCTCACATGTCACTGTGCATGTAGCCCACACCAGAATCGCGTGACACTGTCGCTTCAAACCGTCCACAGCGCCTCATGGACCGCTTTTTGCAGAAGGTTTCCCCTGAGGAGAGTGTCCGGCGCCTTGAGACGCAGCTTGGACGTGCAGTTCTACCTAGGCCAGCCCCTGTCCGCAGCCCCGTTACTGCCCTTGCAAGCCAGTGACCCTGGTGTTCGACGGCTCACAGGCTCTCGCGCTCCTGCACGTGACATTGGTTTGACCCAGGGAACCTCACAGCCAAATCCTCTGTCACTTCCGGCAACAACAGCTGCGTCATGGGGTGCAGCCGGTTCAAGCAATGCGGCCGCCGGTACCAGGAAGGCTGCAACCAGTTCTAGCAAGACGGCCGCCGGCTCCAGCTTTGCTGCAGCTTCTTCCTGCACCCTGAACGATGTGCATCGCAGGACGCCATGCGTGTAGCTGTAGAGCACAAGGGCAAGGGAAAGGCTGCTCCAGAGCCAAAGAAGAAGTGTGCCCGTACTTCCCTTCTTCCTGGATGTCGTGCTGACAGCTGCGTTTGCCTGGAGGAGCCACTGCAGCCGCGTCCAGTTAGCAGCGACAGCGACAGCGACAGTAGCTCCTCAGACAGTGGCATTTCCAACCAGCAGAAGAGCGACGACTCCACAGACACAGAGTGTTTGGAGCTCGTTTTTGTGAGCTCCAACACCACCACTGAAGACAATTCAAGCAGCAGCGCAGGCCGCACGCGTGGCCAGTTCTGCGACTGGTTTACTTCTGGTCACTTTCCAGCAATTTACCGTGCCGTCAAGGCCCACAAGAGTGTCTACCCAGCAGTTAAGCACCTGCAGCAAAGCTTCTGTACTCCGGATGTCATGTTGGTGTTCGACCATCTTGTGCCATCCACCATCGCGGGCTGGTTTGACAAAGACAAGGTGCTGAAGCAACAGTACGCCCTGGTTGTTGCAGTGGCACTGAAGAGCAAGCCGTTCACCCCTCTCAACAACCGCAAGTACGTGCATGGCAGCATGGGCAAGCGCGCATTTCTGGCGGGGCAGCCAGAGCTAGTTGAGGCCAAAAAGACTGCACTAACGCATGCCTGTGGCATGGGGACGCCGATGAACAACAAAAGCATCCGTCGCAAAATCAGGATGGTGATTGCATAGCATGCTCCTGAAGACCTGGCGGCCATGGGTGACTATGCCTTCAGTCGCTCATGGGTGCGCAATTTTGTCAAGGAGCACATGGCATGGGCGTGGCGTGCAGGCACAACAGCAGCTCGGAAGATTCCTGCCAACTGGCCAGTGAAGGTGGAGCATTTTCTGATGCGTTCAGCCGCCCTCAACTTGCAGCACAGCATCAGGCCAGCTTTCATCATCAACGCGGATCACACCTCCATCCAGCTTGTCCCAACATCTGAACACACGTACGCACCCATTGGGGGTGATGACGTTTGCATTGTTGGCTTTGATGAAAACCATGCTATCACCATGCTTGTGACCTCTTCGTATGCCATTGATTTTCTGCCGATGCCGGTCATCTACGCAGGAAAGACTGCACGCAGTCTTCCTAAGGGAATGCAAGCACACGAACTCGCTGATTGTGGCTGGAAGTTGACAAGACCACTGGTAAAATACTGAGATCACTATGCAGTGGGTTCGGTCGATTGTGCAGCGGTATTATGAGCAGAAGTTCAAGTTTTATGGTCTCATTGTGGGTGAGGTGCACATGCTTGTGGTTCTTGATGCATGGCGTCTGCATTGCAGTAATACCTTTTGTCTGTGGCTCGGGAAGGACTTCCCACACATACATCCAGTGTATGTGCCGGGTGGTTGTACCCCAAAGGCAAAACCGGCCAACATCGGCATCATGTCTCCGTTCAAAAGCCATGTCGAGGAGCAGTTTGCCATGTGGGAAACTGACGAAACACGTGCAGGCGCCATGTTGAAGCTAGGCATGGGGGTTGTCAAGGAAGTATCTTGCAAGTTGTTCCTCATGGCGTGGCAGCATGTGAGCAACAACAGCAACATCGTTATGAATGCATGGGCTAGAGCAGGCTTTGGGAAAGTCTTTCTGGCTGACTTCTAGCGCCATGCCAATGGCATTCATGGCGGCATCCTGTACGAGGATGAGGGAATTGAGAAGGAGGATGAGATCATGTGAAGTTCTCATTGAGTGATTCATGTTTTCATCTCGTCTCTAGTCCTTGTAATGTGTTGTGAATCAACTACAGTATCAACAGTGTTGGTCAAAAACAATTTCTAAAGGGCACTTTGAATTCCACGAAAGCAGGCAACCATTGTTTATGTCACAATATGATTTCAATGAACGAAAACCCTTGCAATATTCAACGATAGTGGAAACAATAAAAATTGAATACCTCAGGCAGTAGGGTACATGTGTATGAAGATTTCAAGAAGGTTCAAAATTGTGTCATTCACGTGCCCCATGACTCTCCTTAAAGGAAAAACAGATGCATTTTATGATGTCGATGGCTTTGTTGAGACATTCATTTCACAAATTACCTCCATAATCGATGTTCTTGACGGCTGAAAAGAACATGGAAAAATGACATAATTTGTGCACAAATAAACTTTCGTTGACTTTGTCATACTCCTTCATAGACATACAGATTTCCCGAGGGTCAAACGACATGATCGTTCATCCTGAATGCAATTCTGACATAATATGATCCTTCGGACGTTTGAACGTTACTCATTGTTTCTGTTTACTTGAGGGAAAACACTGTCAAGATTCTTACTGGGAATGCGAGAATCTTTGCAACGAATCTTGCACGGGGACCATTATCATAAAACTAGGAGGTTTCAAACATCTACCTCACTTGAATTTGATTTGAATCTTGACAATGGACATACATGAAGGTTCAAGTCGATTGATATGTTTTCAATGCTTAATGACTGTCATCGACGATTGGCGAACACAACTTGAAAATGTACACCAGGGTACAATGTGCATCCCTCTTCCATACTTTGCAACGATCACTGATCGATGCATTTGTCCAATGCATTTTTCGCCTTTTTAGGGGGGAGGGGGGGGGTTGAGCATGGCTTTGACACCTGCGGAGCCACCCCACACCCCCCCTCCCCCCTGGGCAAGAATGTATACGGTGAATGTATCTGACAGTGTATGAGGAGGCTTCCACTAAAAGTTCACAAATGGATTTTGAGGAGAGAAGTAAGGAGGAATAAGCTTTAATGTACACTTGTGTACGTGCATTCAGTTCACAAGGCACATCCGTCAATACATTTCCCATATGCAACAATGACTGTTCAGGAGGGGGGCGAGCTAGTAACGGTTTTGCACTGCAATCTTGCCACAAGCAGTATCAATGGTCTCGTATGGGTGGCGTTTGTCTCATAAATATGAACGTAGACCTCGCGAATACGAATGTAAAAAAAAACATACGGGTTTGCATACGGGTAGGGGTTGCGTCGACTACGCAATGGAAAATTGGACAAGCATTGTCCATCAATAGCAATGTTTTGATGGACGAAGCAAAAACGTGCATCCAACATGTATTGTTCACTCATGTACATGTTTTCGCATTTCTCTCACTTCACAACGTTCACATTCCAATACATTTACCCAATACACTTTCACTATTTAGGGGGGGGGGGTCAGACATGAGGTCCAGTTACTGTCGTTCGACCTGCCCTAGAACCAAAATTGTATTAAGTGAATGTATGGAAAATTAAAGAGGTAGTTGAACTACTATACACGAATTTATTTGACAGAGAGAGGTTTTGGAGCAACTACACATTGCTGCTTTCGCGCAAACGTTTTTGAATTTTGGAACAAATGATCCGGATACACATGACAGTACACACCCAATACAATGTGGTTGGTTGGGGGGGGGGG
>SZWC01003457.1:41727-53465 GCA_023375785.1 Penium margaritaceum
GCAGCAGCAGCAGCAGCAGCAGCAGCAGCAGCAGCAGCATGTCTGCCCAAGTGCGTTGGACAGGTGCATGTTTACAAAGTTGCATGCTTGCTCTTTTAGTTGCCATGCCTTTTCCCTTCTTTTCTTTTCTTGTTTTTCCATACCCACGTCAATTGACCTTCCATGACATCAGATTCAACCATTTGACATGATTTCAGAGTCTTCTGCTATGTCAGGAGATGTCGTCATTGCTTCACGTTTCCTGCATCGTCCACATCGATGGACCCTGCCAGGAGGTTTATGTGGAAGAGATTGCCGTCGCCGAGCCAAAGATGTCAGTTGATGACCTTGAAGAAAAAAATGCACTGGTCTTTGCCCACTTTCGTTTGACGAGGGTGACATGCCTCGATGTCTCTGCCTTTGCCAACGTCCTGACACTCCTGGCTGCCGACCCTTATCAAGGTCGGACAGTGTGAAGGGTCTGGTGCTCATTGCCCTCTCTGCTTCACGTCGTCGTCGTCGGCATCACACGCGGTTGTGAATGACATTCTTTTTGCCTGCTTCTGCTGCGGGTAGCAGTCAGCGTACAACGGATCGGAATCGGATTCACTCCTTTGTGTTCCGGGAGGATCTGGATGAGAGGGACCCTGCAAATGTGATGCGTTACCTTCACTCAGAAAAGCAGCAGAAGAATCTGACGCCACTGCTGCGGCATGTTAAGGCGCGGGTGTTGGTGATGGTGGAAGCCCTCTTCAGGGAAGAAAGAAAGCACATGCTTCAGCAGTTTGACCCGCAGCAGAGATGATGGCCTGCGATTCACTTGTGCCTGAGAAGGTGCCGCACAAGCCCAAGCATGATTTATTTTCCTGTGCCATTCCTGTTCTTTCTCACCCTTCATACACTTGCTCCTCGTTTGCCTCTAAGGCATTCAATTACTCTGTCCTCGAGGGTACAACCCTCCCATGCTGAATAATCCCCCTCCCTATGCCGGTCCTCGGCGTTGGTGTCGTTGATGTCAGCGCACAACGGGTCTCTGAGCCATCTCTCCAGCTTCTTTGCTCAGGCCATGAGAGAGTCTACGTTCCCTCCAGGGGGCGTTCATCGGCGTGAAACTGGCAAGAACCTGTTGTAACAGCGGAGAACACAAGGTTGAGCTCCGTCGGGACTCGCATCCTGTGCCACAAGGAGCGGTGGTGGTAAGAGATGCTACTTGTGCAAGGTTCAGCCCAGTGGGTAGTGGGAGGGAAAGATCTCTCCCAAGGAAGTAGAACAGGTCCTCGTGAGAAGAATGTCATCGCCAACCGACTGTCCAAACTGGGGTTGGCTCTGTCGGCCCTTCGGCAGGTTGTGGTGGCGGGTGTCCCTGAGGAGGTCCGCAGCTTGGGGGGGGGGGGGGGGGCANCTCTCCCAAGGAAGTAGAACAGGTCCTCGTGAGAAGAATGTCATCGCCAACCGACTGTCCAAACTGGGGTTGGCTCTGTCGGCCCTTCGGCAGGTTGTGGTGGCGGGTGTCCCTGAGGAGGTCCGCAGCTTGGGGGGGGGGGGGCGGGCATGCTGGAAGCCGCCCAGCCCATGATCTCCTGGGGGTTGGGGGAGCAGTCCGGCCAGCCCATGATCTCCTCATCTGCACGGCCTAGGAGTGTCACTCGGATGTGTGTTGGGAGCAGCTTGGTGGGATGGTAGCCGGCCAGGCGGGTGTCATCCACTCTTCTCTCATCTCAACACCTGAGGTTAAGCGACGCGTGCACGGGGAATGGCGGCTATCTTTGAGCGCTGCTTGACCTGGGTGGTGGGGCTGTCCCTTGACGCGGATGCCATGCGCGTACGTTCTCCTCCTCCACCTTCATGTCCAGCTATGTCGGACGGTAATGCTAGAAGAGCGCGACCAGGGGCTGTGTTCGGGGCTAGGGGAGGGGCGCCGTTGTCTCCAGCATGAGATTATACTGGAGCGGTGTCTGAGGATTGTGTAGGGTGATTGGGTGGGTCTTGTGGAGGAGGCGATGGAGTCGACTAGGGCCGCATTTTGCCCAGCCCTTGCGGTGCGGTCTACAACCCGCCTGTCGTCAGCGCAACGGCTTGTAGCGGCGGAGGGGCAGTGGCGGCGTGCAGTTCGCAGGGTGCGCCGGGGTTCTCCAGGCCGAGGTGTGGAGATGCTAACGTCGCGCCCACCAGCAGCTGTTACGGAGAGCACTCATCGTGGTCTTCACGAGAGTCATCCCTCGTCGGCGTCCCTGTTTACCCCTTGGATCGCTCCCATTGTTCGCCCGGAGGGCCTTCTCCTCGACGCGGTCACGGAGGATCTGGTTGTGGTGGTCTTGCGGGAGGCGCCGCGGTTCTCCGGGGCCGGCCCGAGGGGTCTCACTTGTGACATGCTCTGTGACCTCATCCTTGACACCCCGGGTGGGCTGGAGTCTTTGATGGCTGTGGTTCGTTTCATCCTTGCCGGGGTGCTGCAACGGGAGGATACCACTTTCTTGGGACAAAGTTGCCTTGTTCCCTTGCTCAAGGGAAACACCGAGGAGGAGGGGGTTTGACCCATTGCTGTGGGTGACGCATTGTTCTGGCTGGCTGGTCGGGTCTTGCTGCTGCGGGACAGGGAGAAGATCACAAGGGTGTTGCAACCATTGCAGTTCGAGGTGGACATGTTAGAGGGGGCAGCGCTGCCGGTGCGGGGGGTGCAGGCCATCTTGGGCACGCATCCCTCGTTTTGGCTTCTCTGCCTCGACATCCGCAACGCCTTCAACGAGATTGAGCGCAATTTCGTGCTTGAGGCGGTGCGTGACAGGGGTCATGGCTCTTGGGTGCCTTTCCTGTGACAGTTCTACACGTCCCTTGGGTACCTGTTGTTCTTTGAGGTGAGTGCGCCGGCTGTCCTGGAGAGCTAGCGCGGGGTGCGACACAGTTACCCATTTGGCCCTTCTGCCGGCCTTCGAAGCGGGTGCAGCGGAGTTACGTAGCCTGTAGGGGGCTGCATTGGGGCACGTCGGGGCCTTCCAGGATGACACCACGATTTGGGCTGAGCTGGAGACCTTGGCCAGGTGCTTCTGTTCCATGCTCCGGGTGGCCAGCGGCCAGGGGCTTCAGGTTCAGCCAAAGAAGTGTCTCTTGTGGCGGCGGATGGGGGTGCTCTTCCTGGCGTGTTGGCAAGGATTCCATGGACAGCAGAGGGGGTGGAGGACTGTCCCGTTGGTTTTGCTGGCTTTTGGAGGGGCTGGGGGGAGGAGTGGCTGCGTGAGCAGACCCGTGAGCTCCATGTGGTTCCATGGTTGGAGGATCCGTACTCGGTGGTGTCGATGCTTTGACGGTGCATTGTGCCCAAGGCGAACTTCCTTGTGCGTGCTCTGCTCTCTGACGTCGACTGGCTTCGGGTGCTCAGGGAGTTCGATTCCGCTGTGTGGTGCGCTCTCTTGGGCATCATGGGGGTGGTGGAGGCCCCCCAAAATTCCCATGCTCATGCTCTGTAGGGGTTGGCGCGGCTCCAGGCGTAGTTGCTCTTCAACGCCAGGGCCATGGACCTTTTTGCTGCGGCGCTGATGGCGGACCTCGCCTACGAAGAGCCTGCCCTGCGAGGCGGCTCTCTAGCTTCAAGCCTGCCCTGCGGGTCCTGGCGATCACCTCTACTTGGCCTCGGCCGCCTTCCGCCTCCACGCCCAGCTTTGGTTGGGTCAGCCACTGGGATACCTCTCCATCCATGGCGGTCATAGGATCCTACCG
This sequence comes from Penium margaritaceum, assembly GCA_023375785.1. Classification (NCBI taxonomy): domain Eukaryota; kingdom Viridiplantae; phylum Streptophyta; class Zygnematophyceae; order Desmidiales; family Peniaceae; genus Penium; species Penium margaritaceum. Next base: position 45,421 of record SZWC01003457.1, read on the forward strand.
GCGGACGTCATGCGCTATGCGGGGTTTGGGCCGATTATTTGCGTCCACCATGCCATCCGAGACGAGTTGGTGGAGATGTGCCAGGAGCTTTCCCTTCGGACGATGGTGGAGCCGGAGGGGTTGTTGCCGGGGGGGCTCCGACCGGGTGTGCTTGTGTTTGATTCGGCCCAGGGCACGGTGTGGGTGGTGGACGTCACCATGGTGGACGCCCAGTTGGACAAGGTGAAGGAGGAGGGGCAGGCTCTCCCAGCGGCGGAGGCCGCGAAGGAGAATGTTTACAGGGCCGCCCTTGCGCAGCAGCCGGGATGCCGGCTGCGCACCGTGGCTTGGGAGACCTTCGGCGGTCTTGGCCCGGATTGTTGGCGCTTCGTCCGTTGGCTGGCGGCGCTATGCCTGGAGAGGGGTCGAGACAGGCGCAGTGAGGCTGACCAATCGGGTTGGTCGGTGCAGGCGGTGTCCTTGTTCGCGCAGCGGCTCTCCGTTGCTGGGATTCGGCAGCAGTGTCATGTGCTCCGCGACTTCGGCTTGTGGCGTGGTGGTCTGGACCCGACGTTGGGCAGTGTCCCGGTTGTTGAGCTGCCGCGGCTGTGGCCCCTTTGCCCTTTTACGCTGTGTGACCTTTGCTATGCTGTGCCGTTTGACGGCGAGGAGAGTCTCCTCAGCCCTTGATGCCTGTTTTTCTGCTTTTTATCTCACCTTATTGTGCCATGGAAAGCAGCGTTTGCATACTTTCATACCCTGATGTTGTGCCGATCAGGGGCGGCATTTGCATGTTCCTTCTCATCAATCAAGTTCTAAGAAAAAAACAGAAAAGAAAAGAAAGGAGAAGCATCCGTAAACAAAGTAGGGCAAGAATGCATGTAGAGTTGCGGGTAGTCGCATGCAGTGGCAACAGTGATTGCCGGCGCGGGCAGAGATTCTCGGAGCAAGTACATTGAAGCGGGGGGGGGGTGTTTCCTGGCAAAGCCTGCTGCAAATTCTGCTATCCGAACGAGGCACTCAGGTTGAGCGAAAGAGTTCTGGAATGACAAAGATGCAGCAGGTGAGCTGGCATTGAAAGCCCTTCCTGCTCTGGGCCGTTGCAAATGACCGGGAGCAGGGGACCTCTTGCACGAGGTTGAACAGTGTCCAGCTTGCTTGCCAGGGGACACCAGAGAGGAAGGCAAGAAAGGTGATGGTCCCTGCTGCCTCAATCAGGATTAAGATTGTACAAGTGCCACGGCTGATGGTTTCGTTCGTGGTGGTGTTTCTCCGAAATGTGGTCCTGTCAGTGCACAAATGAGGACAGAATCTCGTTCCTAGTCTCCTTGAAAACGAAACCACATCTCATTATGGCCTCATCTGCCTCGTTGCAACCGCTGTTTCCATGCCTCCTCGGTTTGGTGGTTGTAAGGAAAGAGGTTAACGGGGAATGAATTCACATGTTGACAGGGACTTCCACAGCAAGTTGGTAGGGATGAGGTCCTCACAAACAATCTGTCATACCCTCCCTATGATCCTCGACCTAGAGCCACATCACTGCGCACTGCTGCTTGATCCATGTGACGGATAGCTGCTAGAGCCACGAAGACAGACTGCGAGAGCGGCCCGCTGCTGCTCTTAGCCCCACAACCTTATCAAGGCACATGGAAGCCAGGCAGCAAACAAATCTCCAGCTGTAAAGCCAAAGGCCCCCCGAAGGCCTGCCACACCACAGTGCAAAGTTCCCACCCTGCCTACAGGACCAATGCACTTTGTAATTTTCTTTTTCTCTCAGCCGGTGCTTCCGCCTCCAGCAGAGCGTTCCCCTTCGTCTCTCACTTTCGGAGGCTGTGACCTTACGGTGGTAACTTCAACCCACCCACATGGTACCACTGAGAGGGGCCCATGAGCACCAGGTCTGAACGGAGTTCCCCAGTAACCCCCTGTGGCTTCTGCAGTAGCACTGATGGCTCCTGTCTTCACACGTGGCAAATGCTCCCCAGAAAGCATCACCAGCTCATCGCTGATGACGTTGAGGACCCTGAAGATGTGCAGCAAAACCACATTTTTTTTGTTTTTTAATATGGTTAATAGGAAACGAAGAAGAACGCCGCCCCTGACCGGCACATCTACGGGGTATAAGGGACGCCGCCACCAACGGCACATTAACGGTGGAAAAGATAGGCAGCTAAGTACCGGCAAAGACCGGTTCAAAGGCACAAAGATCTGACAGAGAGAGGGCACAAGGCAAACCGAGTCCATGTGCCAATGGAAGAACATCCTCCTCAGGCCGAGGGTCTGCAGCTGCACAGTGAATCACGCCATGGAACCGTATCGCGGCACACTGGCTGCGAATGCCCGCAATGGAGACCCGCTGGGCAAGGGCAGAGACCGCCCGCTGGGCCCAACGCTCGAAAACCTCCTCCGAGCAGCGGCGCGGCCCACGTGCTAGGCAGACCCTGGCAAGGCGGGCCAGAAAGGACCAGAAGTGGTCACCGAGGCCCCCAAGAGTCTCCCAGGCCAGCGGACGCATCTGCCGACCGCTCCCCTCCACCGCAGAGTACAGGCTCACCTTGGCCTTCTCCGCCGCAACGACTGCCAAGCCAGGCCCCGTGGCACGGACCCCATGGGGGTTCACGGTGGTGACATCCAGCACCCACGTGAGGCCTGACTCGGGGTCAGTCAGCGTCAAATCCGACCGCGGCTCGCCCGCACCACCCGCCTGCAGGCCCCCTACGCCTCCACTCTCCACCGTGTGAAGAAGACGGTGCTCCAGAAACACAGCTGCTAGCTCGTCCCGAATGGCGTTGTGGACGCGCTGGATCGCGCCTCCACTCCGCCGCCTGGTAACTGCTGCCGGGTCAAGGCCGTCCATCCCCGCGAGCAGCAAGTGTGGAAGAGGGAGACTCAGCCACAGCTGAGCGTGAAGGCGGAAGTCCGACGGGGAGAGGTACGTATGGTCACGCGGGCCAGACGGGGTGGCCTGCAACCAGAGAGCACTGCCCCTCGTCGCCGTCGCCCAGCACCGCTGGTGGGCGTGACGCACACATCCGCTGCGTGAAGTGCACGGGCGCCCCTCCCACTCGGCACAGCCGCAGCGACGCCGGTGCAGCTCCCCAACCTCCGCAGTCCACCCCTCCCGCCGAAGAGAGTACCATAGCCGACACATGCTCTTATACAAGCCTGAGGAGGAACTCTGCTGCAAGGTCTCCACGGAGGGCAAGGCCTGGAAGACAGGCAGAGGTAGCTCCTCCTGCACCAAGTCCCAACCCGGGGCCACATGCTCCAACGCCGACGCTGCTGGGAGGAAAGGCGCGAACTCGCTCGAGAGGGCAGGGAGCAGACTACCAGTCGCACAAGCATAGGCTAGAGGAGCACGGTCACGCGCCCCGACCAGCCCAGCTCCCCCGAAGGCAAAGGGCAGCTGAGACTGCAAGTGGGCAAGACGCTGTAGCTCGTAGTCCACAGACCCCACCTGTGTGGCTGGTGAAACCTGCAGAAGCTGGAGAACCGCCTCCCAAATAGCCGTGTCAAAGCGGTGCAGGATGGACAGCCAGCTGTCGTCAGGTGGGAGTGCCCGCACACAGAAGTCCACCCGGGGGATGACGCAAAGGCGGAGAAGCAGCATGGCCGCCTGGACATCCTCCATCCGGCACAGCTGAGGAAGGCCGCGCAGCTGCTCCTGGAGCCACCCCTCTGCCCAACGACCCTGGAACTCAGCCGAGCCCACCGGACACCCCAGCAAAACAATGCCATCCCGACGGCAAGGCAAGCCTGCTTGCACCAGCGGGACAGCCGCCTCAGAGCATCGCAAGAGAAGGCACTTCCGTGGCTGGATGTGCAAACCACGGAGTGCAGCTGCCTCAATCATGGCAGTGAAGGCGGCGGCAAGAAGCTGAGGCGGGGCCGTTACCGTCGCGTCATCCTGGAAGGCCCCTACATGCCCGTGGCAAGACCCCTGCGCACCTCTCAGCCGCTGGGTCCCTGCCTCCAAAACCGGCGCCAAGGCCAAATCAAACAGTGCCGGTCCAAGAGGATCCCCCTGGCGCACACCACGGGCACTCTCCAGCACCGCCGGTGCACTGACGCCAAAAAGGAGGAGCTGTGCCGGTTGAGTGTAGAACTGGCGAAAGAAGGGGATCCACGACCCCAGGCCCCGGTCGCGCACTGCCTCAAAGACCGATGCTCGCTCTACCTCGTTAAAGGCATTGCGAACATCCAGCCGAAGGAGCCAGAAGGAGGGGTTCGCTGAGAGGATAGCGCGCACGCCCCGAACCAACATGCCTGCCCCCTCAGAGACCCCCACACCAAACTGGTGGGGCCGAAGAGCCGCTGTGAGCCTGGATTTGTCTCGCAAGAGAAGAAGACGACCTGCAAGACGAAGCCAAGCCTCTCCCACCGCCAACGGTCGCACACCCTCCTCTTCCGTAGCACCCTTCAGGATGGGAATGAGCCGACTGCAGCCCAAGCAGTCCGCTGCCGCCCGTGGCATAGCGCCGTCAAGCATAGCCCGCAGAACCCCTGTCAAGCCCCCCAGACCACACGCAGAGTCCAGGGCAAGGTCGCGCAAAAGGTCGGAGGTCAAGCCCAAAAGGCCCGCTGCAGAACCTCGAGGTGCCTCACGTAGCGCCTCCTCCACCATCTCCTCGGTCACTCCAGCAGCTCCCCCGCCCTGGACCTGAAACGACTGGACTCACTCGGGAATGGGTAGTAGGGATGGCGGGTGTCGCTCCCGCAGGGCAGCCAGGGTCCGCGCCGTCCCAGCTGCCGGTGGGCGCTCCTCAAACTGCTGCATCGCTCGCGTGAGCGCGCCAGCGTGGACCAGACTGGCCGCACGCTGGCGTGCCCTCGCCGCTGCCTCCCCCTGTGCTGCCGCTGCCGCCTGCCTCGTAGAGGGGCGGGCTGCCACCCATGAGCGCTGGGCCGGGCGCACCGCCTCACATGACTCCTCGAGCAGGCCAGCCCACTCGCCGACCTCAAAGCGGACACACCGCTCCAACACCACGTCGTCAATGGAGCGCATGCCAGCATGGAGCCGCGCCTCAGAGGCCCTCCGGCGCACTCGCGGGGGTGGACAGAGTGGACCCTGACAGAAGGCCGGGTTGCCCAACTGCTCCTGGAGAGAGGGGACCCTGCAGATGAGCACCTGGAAGTGGAGAAGGAGCATCCAACGGCTGCAGAGCATGTCAGGGGCGAGATCCGGCTCCAGGACCTCAGAGCAACACTGCTGGAAGAGGGCGCTCACTCGGCGCCGAACAGTGCCATAGAGACGGGCTAGTACTGGGGGAGCCTGCACCATGTGCTTCCAATCCCCCCCAGCCAAGCGCACTGCACCCCCGAGCCGCTCCCAGGCGAAGCCCTCCAAGCTCTCCCAGACCGTGGAGACACCAGGGGAGAGGCCATTTGGAGACGCCTGCTGTCTCTGCAGGAGCCCCTCCAAACCCTGCAGCACTAACTCCTGCGTGACTAGAAGCGTCTCGGCGTGGTGCGCTACCAAGTCATCTGGGACTCCCGCCACCTGTCGGCTACCCGGCGCCTGCAGCCGCAGCGCCATCCTCGACAGGTAATCAGCAACGCCATTGAGTTCCCGGCCAATCCACTGAAAGAAGATCGGGCCAATCCCCTCAGCTACTGCTCGTGCAGCATCCCGTCGGCGCAGCAGTCGATCCACCATGACCGTCGCCGAGCCCCCCATCTCGGAGATAACCAATCGCGAGTCTCCCACAACGACAAGGCCTCGTATGCCTCGCTCGCGGGCCAACTCCATACCTGCCAAGAGGGCAGCATACTCAGCATCGTTGTTGGTCACCTCCCCTGGGAGGCGCGACCAGGTGGAGGAAAGAGGGATCCCCTCTGGGTCGAAAAGCACCGCCCCAGCACCCCCCACTCTGGACCCAGACAATGTCGCTGCCCCATCAAAGAATACCCAGTGATGGCGGGACGGCGGAGGGGAAAGGGTAAGGGGGGGAGTGGGAGGGAGATGGGGGAGGAGGGGCAGCGGGTCAGAGGGAAGAATAAGCCGGAGGGAAGGCGCGTCCACAAGTGTAGGGGAGTGCGGGGAAAGGAGGTGAGCGATGGAATCGTCCAGGTCCTGTAGTGGGGGGCCTGGAGAAGATGGTCGAGGTCAGTGAGTGACAGCGAACGAGGGCGCTTGCGTTGGTACTAGCGCAACCCTCGGCTCACTGTAGCGACCGAAGACTGGGGTCCCTGCCCCGACGGCGCCCACTGCATGAGGGTCCCCAGCTGCGGCTCCCCCTGTCCTAGCTGCGGCGACGACTGCTGTAACTGCTCCAGTGGCAGCTCCTCACGCTGCCGCTGATCCATCTGGAGAATCACCCGCTGTCGCTGTGGATGCACCTGCACTTGCGCTCGCACCAGCACCTGCAACTGGTCGTCCCGCAACTGCAGCAGCCACACCCCCTGCTGCGATGGGTGAGGCAGAGAAAGGAGTATGAGAAGGGGATGCCCTAGTATCGATGGGCAAGCGTCCCAGGGCCGGGCGCCTGCCCGCAGCCCCCCCCGGACATGTCTCCTCTAAGATCGGCTGCAGGTCGTCCCAGCTAGCTGGAGCTGCTGTAAGGAGGTCCTGCAATCCAGCCAGGAGGGGATGAAGTCGATCGGACCAACCAGAGGGGAGATCGGCCGGAGGCGCCCTCCTCGGCCGGGCGGAGAGGGAAAGCGGCTTTGAGCGGAGGTGCGTCTGCCAAGCAGGTTGCCGCTGCAGCTGCAGCAGCTGCTGCTGCTGCTGCTGCGACTGCTGTAGCTGCTGCTGCAACTGCTGTAGCGACTGGATCCGTCGCAGCTGCTGCTGCTGCTGCTGCGGCTGCTGTGACTGCTGCTCGTGCTGGAGCCGCTGCTGCTGTGGGTGCTGCTGCGGCAGGACACGCTGCTGCTGCTGCTGCGGCAGGACACGCTGCTGCTGCTGTTGCATCTGCAGCAACTGCTGCTGCTGCAGGGGAGGCTGCTGCTGTAGGTGGTGCGGCCGCTGCTGACCCTGAGGTCGCTGCTGCTGCTGCTGCTGCGAGGGCTGTCCCGGGGCAAGGGGGGGCAGCCAGCCCACCTGACGTGTCGGCGGGTGCTGAACCTGCTGCTGGTGCTGAGAGGACAACGTCCGACGAGGAGGCCCATGCGGGATGGGCAAACGGCTACCGAGCTCCTCCAGATCCAAATCGAGGCACCGACCGAGCCGGAGCGCGAGTCGACGCTCCTTCGGGCGGAGCCAAACCCGACGCAATAGGAGGTTCAACTTCGCGCGCTGCGCTGGGACCCCGCGTAGCTCCCAGCGAACCGAGCCAGCTAGGTCAGCCAACCACCAGGAAGAGGGACTAGAGGGCCCCGTCGTCTGGCGTCACCCCGGGCGTCCATGGCGCGCGCGGGGCCAGGGTGGACTGCTGCTGTGTGCCAGGCTCAAGCTGGCCCGTCGCGGGTGGGGCAGGGGAGGGGGAGGGTAACAGGGGGGGGGCACCTGGGGCCCCCTATAGAGGCCGGCCAACGGTCTCCGGTGCGGGCGCCTCCAAGGCCGCACCAAGGCGACGCTCGAGGCCAGCCAGGCGGTCAAGGAGGGTCTGCTGCTGCTGATGCTGTCGCTGCTGCTGCTCCAAATGGCCGATGCCCTCAAGAACCTGGGAAAGGAGGGGGATGGGGCCAGCGCGGTCGGCGTCGCGAGCCTGGAGCAGCGGCGGCTGGCGCTGCTGAAGATGCTGCTGCTCTTGAAGGAATTGCTGCTGTTGTCCCTCTACGCGACGGAGGACCGAGAGCACCTCCGAGAGGACGGGCCCAGGGGGGGCGGCACCCGAGCTAGATGCGCCCCCCACTCCCTCCGCCTGGCCGTGGCGAAGGGCTGTGTGCAGCTCAGGCAGCTGTACGGTGAGGGCGGAGTATAGCGCTGTGCCCAGTGCAGCTGAGGCCTCCTGGACCTGGTCCTGCCTACCAGTCCAAGACATTTTGGACCTGGTGGACCTTTGCGGCCAGCCGCTATGCGGCTGGCCGCCACCTACCGCCACAACACAAACCCATGCCGTAGCACTAGTTGCCGCACCAGCCGCACGCACGCACGCACGCACGCACGCACGCACGCACGCACG
>SZWC01003457.1:87292-117347 GCA_023375785.1 Penium margaritaceum
GAGAGAGAGAGAGAGAGAGAGAGAGAGAAAGAGAGAGAGAGAGAGAGAGAGAGAGAGAGAGGAGGAGGAGGAGGAGGAGGAGAGGGGGGGAGGACATGCTTTTTGCACTCTGATTGGGAGGAGGGGGGCGTTGTGGGGGGGAGCCTTTTGGTCAGAAGGCATGACCTGCCACTTACTCCGTTGCTGTTTCCTTCACTTTGTTTGCGATGGCCAAAGTGTGGTCCTCACTCTCTATCACATTCACTCCGGCGATAAGAAAGAAGGGCCTTGCATCCTGCGCATGTGGGATGGACAGCTCAGGTTAGTTCAGGTTAGGGCGAGTGGGCGCTTTGATCAGCTACATTTTCCAAACGTTTTGCGAAGATTGTCATCTCCCTGCGATCCATCACATTCACCTCAGACATCAGAAAGAAAGAACGGCATTGCGCTCTGCTCACGTGGGCCAGACAACTTGTTGTCCTTCCTTGCCCCCTACCACATTGAGAAGATGTTGAGGTAGAGCAAGACACAGTCCTGAGTGCAGTTCTGTATTCTTTCTTTAGACGTTTTGCAAAACGTCTAAAAAAAGAGACAGTTTCTTTTCCTTGCTCCTCATCACATTGAGAGGTTGTTGAGGTAGAGCAAGACATTGTCCTGAGTGCAGTTCCGTTGTCCTTGCTCCCTATCACATTCACTCTGTCAACCAGCTATCACATTTTCTCCGTCCTTCGGTTATCACATTTTCTCTGTGAGTTAGTTGGCGCAGTCACTCCGTCGATCAGTTATCACACTCAACTCTGGCAATGAGCTTTCACATTCACTCCTGCAATCAGTTACCACGTTCACTCCATCGATAAGGAGGAGGGGTGCCTCGCACTTGGCGAATATGGGACGGATAGTTGAATCGGACCAGGAGACCGAGCGAGGACGGGGAAACAATAGGGCAGCTGGGTGATCAGGACTGAACATGAAGCAAGCACCCAAGATCACATCAGACCTTTTGGCCACAGCTGCCTGATGCCGAGCGGCTGATGTGGATGCTCAGATTTAGGCTGTGGGTTTGAATGTGTTCATTGCTTTGGCTAGGCATGCGTCTTGGTTTTTGTTCCTATTGTTTTTATCTTTTCATGGTGAAACCTTGATTCAAAGCAATGTTGGGGAGAATGCCAACTTCCTGTTCAGGGTTTCTAGAGTTTTCTTCTGAAGCTGCTGACGAGGTTGAAGATTTTGACACAACCGATTAGTGTTCGACATCTAAGTGACATCGCCCTGGAACTTCAGGGCTTACATTTTGGAAAAACAAGGCATTCTGCCAGAATATGTAACCGTTTTGTTTCAAGTACCTTGATGGACGCACCCCGAGCCTTCTGGGTTTTGAGATTTGCATGCCCGGTTGCTGCTGGTGCAAACTGAGCCCACAATGTGAACCAAAACCTCAGCCACCAATGACGTAAACACCTACACCTCAGCCACCAAGGACGTACACACCTACACCTCAGCCACCAAGGACGTACACACCTACACCTCAGCCACGAGAACGTGCAGACCTAAACCTCAGCCACCAAGGTTGACAACCATAAGACCCATCTACCAAGGTTGATAACCCTGAAGCCTGACCGCCAAGGTCGTCAACCCTAAAGTCCAGCAGCCAAGGTCCGATAAAACCTAAACCTCAGCTGCCGAGGTCTGATAAAGCCAAAACCTCAGCTGACAAGGAATGGCAAACCTAAACCTTAGCTGCCATGGTATGACAAACCTAAACCTTAGCTTCCATGGTATGACAAACCTAAACCTTAGCTGCCATGGTATGACAAAGCTAGACCTTAGCTGCCATGGTATGACAAACCTAAACCTCAGCTGCCATGGTATGACAAACCTAAACCAAAGTTGCCAAGGTCTAATAACCCCGAACCCCAGCCCCTAAGGTCACGCTAAGCGGGGCGGGAGGAATTGGAGGATTGACCATGCCCGGCGGGGCGATGGGAAGATGTGAGGAGCACGAGGGTGAGGGGGGGGGGGGGGGGGGGGGGGGGGGGGGGGGGGGGGGGGGGGGGGCACTAGGAGGAATGGAGGTGGTGAAGGAATGGATGGAGGGCAGGAGAGGAGGGAGGAAGGGTGGAGGGGGGAAGATGAAGGGTGCAGACAGCAGGGGTCACGGGAGAAAGAGAAGGGATTGGGGGAAACAGTAGGCTTGGCTGGGGCTGAAAAAGGAGGTTCGGTTGAGGGGGGGGCACAAACTTGGAGGTCGCGAAACAGCGTTTCGGAATGCCGTAGCCATTGTTCGGTTTCCATTTGGGGCGTGACGGGTGAAGTCAGAGGTGAGATCCAGGCTGGCAGTCTGCGCCTCTTGTGCCTGCTTGACCCATACCAAAGGTGGCTCCCGGAAGTTGCACGGGCGAGTGATCGTCAAGTCAATGTTGCCGTCACCGCTGACGCAAGCTGTGTCAAACGACTGGGGAAATTCCCATTTAAGACCTGAAGAAGAAAGGAACACGAATAGGTGAACATCCATAAACCCATCAAAAAGGGTTGCTTCGAAAACTTCAGACAGCAAATCCCTAAAGTCCTAACTTAACAAACAAGACACAAAGACATAAAAATCAACATCAGATCATGAAAAAAATCAGTTTTTCCCTAAAGAAAATCATTCAAAAACGAGTTAAATGACAATTTATTCAGAACACAACCGATCGCATTCATATTATTGTTTACTTCTATAACTCAAATACGAGTTATCTATTAAAAATAAATGTTATGAAGTAAAATAAAATCATTAATTGAACTTTCAAATGTAAATGAAAGGATTCTTTAGGATAATCAACAGTGAAAGAAAGTTTGTATTACATTTCATCCATTCACATAAAAAGTCACCATGAAAAGATACCAATTATCCATATCTTCGCATTTCATGTATCATTTCACAACATAAAAATTAAAAAAACTAATTAATTCATTGGGAAATTTAATTCTATTGAAATTCTTACAAAGAACGTAGCTTTTACATGAGCTTCCTTTGGTAATATCCCATAAACGAATCAAAATCTTTGAACTTACATATGATGTTGTGAAGAAAAATATAAAAATATTAATATCATCAAAACGAGATACATGAAATTTTCAACAAATAAAATTTTTCAAGCATCTTTTAGTAAAGACAAGCAAACAAACACATCTTTCGATATACGAGTTGCATGATGGGAAAAATTACATTCTCAAATTCATAATATTTACACCTCTTTCCACCTTAATAAAATATTCGTAACACAATTCTCCACATTCACATCACATGTTTTTTCTCATGCACCACTACCACTTATTTCATTCAATTTTCACTTGTTGAGCTTAGAACAAGATAAATGCATGTGGGAAGAAAAAAGACATATAGGGACCTCTTGTTTTGTATAAAGGAGATAACTAAAATGAAATTTGTAGCATTCATATGGTACAAATGGAGGCACTTTGATATTTAATGGTGTAAACATGAATATGTATATGAACACATATGGAATGCAAGAGAGAAAAAGAGAGAAAGAGAGAGAGAGAGAGAGAGAGAGAGAGAGAAAGACAGACAAAGAGAGAGACAGAGAGAGACAGAGAGAGAGAGAGAGAGAGATAGAGAGAGAGATGTTAGGCATAAAAATCCCACAAAATGTACTGTTGCCTTGTCTCAACAAACTACACAGCTCAGCCTATCCTGAACCACAGTGAAATGGCACCACACTTCACAGTTCTTAGGTAGAATCGCATCTTATAGACAATCACTTAGAAAATACACACCGAGAGTCAAGAGGGAATGGAGCTGAATCCACAGCTTCAAATCTCACTCAAAATGGTCAACTACTGAGTACAAACAAAGCTAAGAAAGAATGAATGAAGTCGTACTCTAAGTAGTAATATTTTTTCCTACTTCCGGTCCCTGATCCTTGCTTCTAGTTGAATAAAAAATAATCTAAGTAGTCATCTTTGCTGGATTTTACTGCTGCCTCCGGGTCCGCGATGAGTCTTTCTCTGGTCGTGCGTCAATGTGTGATTGAGCAATCCTTGTGCCTCCTCGCTCATCCCTTGTCCTCCGCCCTCTGTAGCCGACCGGACTAAGATCAATGTCGGGGATCAATCGGTCTGATCAAGCTGCCACGTCAGCGGTCTTCGCTCCTCGACCTTACTCTTTTCTTGACGCTCTACTCCGGTCCGACCTACGAGCCACCTTTGCGTGGAGTGTAAAAGCCCTTGGACTAAGTACAACTTGTCACCAAGTGTCTAACATCAAGCTACGGCCAGGCTAGGATAGGTGGGACACCTAATCGGGACTGCCCATAGTCTCTCACTGGTACCCGCTCCACCTAGGCAAAAGAATATAAGTAAAGTAGGTAGAAGGTCAGGAAAGCAATAGGCCTCAATTCTCATAGCCTTCTTGCCACTTTCCTTTTTGATTTTTTTATCCTCACTCACTTGACAACATAACATTTTGGATAACTTTTGGTTATCTAACATTCCCCCGTGTATGTGTCAAGGTGTGCTAAAAGTGTTGCTACATGTTGCGGCACGGAAATGTAAATGCAAACGCTTAGGACAGAAAGATGTAAGTGAAAGTGTTCAGACTAAAACTCAAGTGCGGGTGTGGTACAAGCATGTGAGCAGGGAGCATATGTGTGTATTAAGTAGTGGGAAAGGGACTGGGAAAAGGAAGAGCAATGAAAGGCAAAATGTAGTACAGTCCCCCCTGTATGTGTGGACTCCATAAAGGTCATGTGTGCGGGAGGTGTGGGACGTGTGAGAATGAGAGGAGCATGAAAGGAGGGGTAAGAGGAGATGGCCCTGAGTCTCGCATCCGCTCACCAATCCTCACTCAGCCATCAGGGAAGGTGTCTCAGATCCTGTCACAAATAACACTCAACTTGACAGTACACATGCCCTCACCATACTGTCAAGGTAGGTGTCTCAGGCTACTCTTCTCACAAAGAATAACAAATAAGAGATGGAACAAAAAAAGAAAAAAAGAAGCACTGAACTCTCTCCCCCTTTTATATCTTGCTGTTGTGACGGAGAAGGGTGGCCGAGAAATAAGAAAGAGCTAGTTGATAAGAGACAGATGAAGACCCATCTGTTGACAAAGGAGGGTGTGTTGATTTGTGTCAAGGGACTTTGTGAGGAGACCTGCTACTTGCTAGTGGGTTGGGATGTATTCCATCTTCACTTCTCCTTTAGACACTGCATCCCTGACATAGTGACATTATCTCTTCACATGCTTTTTCCTATCATGGAGAACCGGGTCTTCAGAGAGTGCAATAGCGCCTTGATTTTCACATAGAATGGGGGTTGGATCTAGTTGCTCAAATCCAAGTTCACTCAACAACATCCAAAGCCACACCGCTTCCCTGGTACATTATGATTCGGAGATGTATTCTGCTTCATTCGTTGACAATGGAACCATTGACTACTTCTTGGACCTCTAGCTGACTGGTCCTCCATTGATCACAAAAGTGTAGCCGGATGTAGACTTGCAGGTTTTCTGATCACCAGAAAGTTTAGTATCACACTATCAAATGAGAAGAGGTCCCTCAGTCTTCTTGTAGTGAATCGACATGGTAGATGTGCTTCTTAGATAGCGAATGCTACATTTTGCTACAACAATGTGGTCTTTCATTGGGGCTTTACACCCTTCACTGAGGATTCCCTTTGCATAGGATAAATTTGGCCTGGTTCCAGCAGCTGCATACATCATTGAACCAACCATGCTTGGAAATAACTTGGTGTTTGCCGCCGATGCAAGCAATGCTTTTGTGATAGGTTTGGTCAAGCCATGGTGGGGAATAAGCAGAGTGCTGATGGTAGCAGAGTTGTCGAGCCCAAACTTGTCTACTACACATTGGCCATACGAAGACTGGTTGACCTGAATCTCAGCTTGCTGATTTCTCCACTGAACTTGAATTCCAAGATAAGAAGAGAGTTTACCCATGTCAATCATCTCAAATGCTCCTGAGAGTTGAGTTTTGAACACGGTCATGTCTGGTAGTGAGCTGCCAAAGATAATCAAAACATCAACGTAGTGGATGACTCTAATGGTGGAATGAGAGGTAATCTTGATGTTGACAGAATGATCGAAGTGAAGTCTGGCAAGATCTTGTGGTAGAAGATGATCATGAATCTTCTTGTTCCACTGCCTTGGTGCTTGTTTAAGACCATAGAGGGACTTGTTTAGCAAGAAAACCAAGTCTTCCTTCCCTGGCTGAACGGATCCCTCTGGTTGGGTCATGTAGACAGTGTCATCCAAATCCATCTCATGGAGTTGCCATTCTTCTCTTGTAGCCAGAGCCAAGATTGTGCAAATGGAGGAGTCCTTGGCAACTGGAGTAAAGGTGTCAGAGTAGTTGACTCCAAGTTTTTGACTGTAGCCATTGGCCACAAGGTGAGCTTTGCGTTTGGTGACAAGGTTGTCAGCTTCGAGCTTGTTCTTGAAGATCCATTTGCAGGTGACACCTGGCGCGTTACCGGGTTTGGGAACGAGAGTCCAGATTTGATGATTTTGAAGTTGTTCAAACTTTTCAATGGCAGCCCGAAACCACTCAGTAGCCTTTGGGGTGCGCATGGCCTCTTTTTAGCTAGGAGGGTCCATGACAGCGGTAATGAAAGCCATGTCTGCATCATAACTGTCTGCTTCAATATGATGATGAAGAGCAGCAATACGGGCAGATTTGCGTGATGGAGCAAGAACTGGAATAGAAGGAGTAAAAGGAGTTGCTAGAGCGGCTGGAGCAACAGGGACAACAGCAATGGGCAGAGCCAATTGCTCAAGTGAGGCATGCTCATGAGCATTAATGCGTGCAAGAACTCCTTCATGTTCATCTACGGCTGGGTCCATGGAGAACTTTAACAAAGCTGTGATGTCAGAAAGGACATGTGAGATTACTTTCACGGTAGAGACAGTGGGCATGGTGGTGCCCATTTGTTCATCAAATTCCACATATCTGCTACGAATTATGTGTTTATGGACAAGATCCCACAGTCTGTAGATGTTCCCTCCTTCTTTATTGCCCATGAGGAGGCAGGGCCGATTGTGGGATTGGAGCTTCATTTTCTCATCCGGGGGAAGTCAAGCATAGGCTTTGCATCCAAACATTCTCAGATATCCAAAAGATGGTATGTGTCCAGTCCATGCTTGAATAGGAGTGGTACATCCTAACGGAAGTTTCTTGCAAGGAAGCCTGTTGGTGAGATGACCAGCTGTGGAGACGGCTTCAGACAATACTGTGCAAAAAATCTTGCAATGTGTAGCATTGTTCTGGCCTTGTCCGGCAATTTCTTGTTCATCCTCTCGGATTTGCCATTTTGCTCCTGCATTTTGGATACATTAGTTTGATGTACTATGCCTTTGAGTGCATAAAACTTCTTTAGGGTATGGTTCACAAACTCACCCCCGTTATTTGTTTTAATCTTCTTCACAGTCATGTCCGTTTGATACTCTATCAGCCAGATCCATGTCTAGATGATGTGAGGTGCTTCTGATTTGTACCTGAGAAAATGAACCCAAACCATGTGGGTGTAGTCAAAAATTATGACTAAGAAGTACAGGTTTCTAGAGTGGGATGGCTCCTTGATGCAGCACAAGTCCATGTGAAGGAGTTCCAATTTCTTGTAGGTTGCAGTAGTTGTGTATGTTTGGAATGAGTGCTTGTGTTGTTTTCCTGCGAGACAATGTGCACATGGTGGTGTTGAGGGATCAGTATTTAGATTGGATGGAAGATCATGAACCCCTTGTTCCCATGATAGTTTAGCCATGGCTCCATAACTCAGTTGAACTAGATGTTTGTGCCATAGTTGTGACGCTATAAGAACTGACATCTTGGCCGGGCTTGGAGTAGGTGATGATGTGGTAGCAGCAAAGGCCATTTCAGGTTGCTCAGAGACGCGAGGAGCCGTTTGAGTGTTGAGGATGGTCAGTTTTCCTTGTCTACAAGCAATTCCTACAATGTGGTTGTTGGATGACACTATCTTGCACGTTTTTTCGTTATCAAAGGTGACTCTCAAGCCTTTTTCATTGAGTCCTCAGACCGAGAGAAGGTTTGTAGCCAAGCCAAGAATAAAGAGAACATTCTCAAAAGTCCTGGCCATAATCTGCCCTTCAAGCTCAATGCCCACTCGGATGGTCCCAACTCCAAGTGCAGGTGTCAATCTGCCATCTCCAACTCAAACTTGTCTTGGGGGGTTCAAGAGCTTGAGGTCAATGAACCATTTCTTGTTGTAAGTCATGTGTTTAGTGCACCCAGAGTCAATGATCTAAACCATATCTCCAGCCATCAAAAGAAAACCCACTGTGAATTGAGCAGAATGCCATATCCTCCATGATGTATGTTTGGAGTGTAGATGACTTGGTCTCAATGCTTGGTGCAATTGAGCTGCTTGGTGTCACAGGATTCCTGGTGGGTGAAGGGTATCCAGCAGCTTCTAGAGCAAAATGTTATAGTTCCGGCATGATTTCTTGCAGTTGTATCTGTTCCATTCACAACAAGGATGGCTGAATGTCAGCATTTTCCAAACTTTCAATGATGTTAACTTGAGTGTCAGCAAAATGTTTGGATGCCAAGAACGTTTTTAGAAGTGCAACGACATGAGAGTGTATTTCTTCAAAGCAATGTGCTTGCTGTGTATTTCCACCATGTTGTTTTTTCTTCCTGAGAGGACAATCTTTGTTAATGTGTCCCAGCTGTTGACATTCCCAGCACTTTGTGTTGGCATATCTGTTTCATGTTGTGCCCTTTTGGAATCGAGATACATGGAATATCACTCTTGGAGAAGTGTTGTTGAGTCTTAGGCAGTGCCGGTTGTTTTAGAGATTGTCATAGTTGGAGTTGCTCATATTCCCTTACCCATTTCTCCTGTTCCCATGAGTCTCAAACCTTGGAACCTTTTGAGTGCCCGGGTTCAGGTACATATTGTAGAGGGTTGTATCAACTCCACCTCCTTTGCGATATTTGTCTTTTGCATGTACAAGGGCTTCACAGGCCTTGTCCAATGTTAGGACATCCGTTGTTGTGGTTCTGGTGGTAGCAGTTGTTACTGCGACGATTGCATCTCTTGCGTCTGTTGGATCTCCTGCTCCACCTTGAGCAATGGTGGCCAGAGTCCCCATCTCGGCTCTCAAGGTATCGATTTCTTCTTGGAATGGTCGTGACTACTCCTTGGGTCCTGTCATGCGGACAACCGTTTCTTTGAACTTGGAGGAAAGTCCACAAAACAACGTTAGAACCATTGCTTTTTCTATGATTGATTCTCCAATGGCCTTGATTCTGCTGGCTAGAGTCTTCAGATGTGAGATGTGGTCTTCCAGCTTGGTCTCCTCTTCAATATGCAGTCCATGAAATTCAGCAAGTAGATTTGCTTGCTGAACGTCAGAGGTCTTAATGAATCTGTCCTTGAGAGCCTTCCATGCCACTCTTGGATTCAGGTCAGTGTTGTTGTCCCCGATAAACAATTTGAGTCTGTCATCGATCTGCAAAGCTAGTAGAGCAAAGTTTTGGTCACTGAGACACTGCCACTGTAGTCTTTGTTCATTTGTGGCCACTGCATTAAAAAGTTCTGTTGGTGGGTCACATACAACCCCCCATAGCCCCTTGTTGAGGTAGACCATTTTCATGTTGAATGCAAATGTATGGTAGTTATCTCTGTCTAACTCTAGAATTTTGATGAATCCATCCTGTAAAGTTGCCATGATCAGCGGTCACAGGTAAAGCCAGGAAATCCTTCTCGTGGACATTGAAACAATGTCATTTGGTGATGTTGGAACAAGAATTATGCAGCCCCGCTCTTATACCACATGTAAGGAATTCAAATCCCAACAAGTGTACTGTCACCTTGTTTCAACAAATTCCACAGCTCAGCCTATCCTGGACCACAGTGAAGTGGCAGCATACTTCACGGTTCTCAAGAAAAATCGCCTCTTGTAGACATACACTCAGAAAAATCACAACGAGAGTCAAGAGGGAACAAAGCTGAATCCAAAGCTTCAAATCTCACTCAAAATGGTCAATTGTTGAGTACAAATGAAACTAAGACAGAATGACTAAAGTCTTACTCTAAGTACTAACATTCTTTCCTACTTCTTGTCCTTGATCCATGCATCCGTTCAACTAAAGAATAATCTAAGTAGTCAGCGCTGCTGGCTGTTACTGCTGCCTCCGAGTCCGCGATGAGTCCGTCTCCAGTCGCACGTCCAATTGCGATCGCGCAATCCTCGTGCTTCCTTGCTCATACCATGTCCTCCGCCCTCTGCAGCCGACCAGACTGAGATCGAGGTCAAGGATTGATCGGTCCGATCGAGCTGCCACGTCAGCAGTCTTCGCTCCTCGACCTTGCTCCTTGCTTGACGCTCTGCTCCGGTCGGACCTGCGAGCCACCTTTTCCTGGAGTGTAAAAAACCTTGGACTAAGTACAACTTGTCCCCAAGTGTCTAGCATCAAGCTATGGCCAAGCTAGGACAAGTGGAACACCCGATCGGGTCTGCCCATAGTCTCTCACTAGTACCCTCTCCACCTAGGCACAAGAATAGAAGTAAAGTAGGCAGAAGGTCAGGAGAGCAAATGGCCTCAACTCTCCTGGCCTTCTTACTAGTTTTCCTTTTTGCTATCTTTATCCTTAGTCACTTGACAACATAAAATTTTGGAAAACGTTTGGTTATCTAACAACAAAGAGAGAGAGAGAGAGAGAGAGACAGAGAGACAGAGAGAGAGAGACAGAGAGAGATAGAGAGAGATAGAGACAGAGAGAGAGAGAGAGAGAGAGAGAGTGGAGAGAGGAGAGACAGAGAGAGTGAGAGAGATAAGCATAGAAGCAAAGAAAACATCCTAAGTCAAACATGATGTGTTAAAACAATGTCTAAAATCTTACCACATAATCAAATTTACACTTAAGAAGCATCAAGAGAAGATGTTTTATCAACTAAAGTCCATGAGAAGAAAAAGAAAACACACAATGGAACAAAAGATGGTCCACACGTGGACCCAAACCATTCCTTGGTATCTAAGCCGGGGAAATCTTAAATCAATATACAACCTATCCCCTCTTCACAATGAACAAACATGAATAAATAAAAACATTACAAGTTTGAAATGAAACAAAATATATGTACACATAGAATCAAAAGATAAGGTTCACCACTTCAACCACATAGAAAAAAGAATATGGTGACCATTAATTCTCCATATGAGGTTCGGAATGTGGCTCCAATCGACAAGCTAAAACACTCTTAGATTATCATTCTAGTCAACCCAATGTTAGCAAAAAAACCGGTAATGCAAGAAAACAATGCATCCCTTGCGTATAAAAAAATTCAACCCTTAGTAAACTAATTTATAATGTTGGCTAGCCATTTATCTTTTTATTCATATGCCTTGCTTAGTGCGAACACCATACATTTAATGAGAAGTTGTTTCCAAGGATAGCCAAAATCATGCTTTTCCAATTGTAAATACATCTTTCACATTCCAATCAATGCCTCATTCTATGCCACACTTGGTTGCTTTGTCGAAGCTCTTCAAATGCTCGTTTGTTGTGCATCCCTTTTGACATTTTCTGATAAATGTTTCATTCTATTAGCTAGATTCATTTAAGTAGTTCTTAAACCTTTCTCCTTCAAAATCTCAACATGTTCCATCATTAACATGGTCAATAACAATTTCGTGAAAAGCAGTTCTCATCCCCTTCATCACCACATCATGCATCAACCTTGTGTCCCCAGTAACTGTTGAAATAGGACATGGTGAGGGGGAGGGAGAGAGGATGGAGGAGACGTAGAGAGAGAGGAGGTTGGGGTGGGTGGAGCCGGGAGTTAGTCGTGGGACTAACTGTCCCTCTCAAAAACAGTGAGGGAGAGGGTCTCTCGCAAACTTGTGAGGGGGGTTGCTCTCGAGAAGCTCAGAGGGAGGTAACGAAGCCGAAACACTTAGGCGCGAGAGGAGATCGAGGTGAGAATTGATTTGTTTTTTTAGGAAGAATGAGCACTACACGGGAGCGAGGATGACCCCTATCGGGTCACCCTCGCTCCTCAGCTTGCGGTTTGCCCTAGAGTGTGGCGAACCACCTAAGGGATGCATAGGTCATCAGTATGTAGACGTCTCATGCGACGTAGACGGGGCGACGCAGCGAGGCCTACGTCTCGTGAGGAACCAGCACGACCTGTCATGATAGTCAGGGAGTGAGACTAATCTAATCTAGCTAACGCAAGGAGCCAAAGAAGTGTATACTACTTTAACACGATAACGCAAGCAAGGGTGCATTCCCCAAGCAGAGAGCTTGAACATCACACCACGAGCCCCAATCAGCGCAGAGCGACACGGAGTAAGTTGACAGGCACAAGGTGCCAGGTAACGTACCACGCCGGAGGGGACCATCGCGGAAGCACACGGCCGAAAGGAGCCGAATCGAGGGGCGTGTCTGCAACACTCGGCCACAGGCGCCCATCCGGAAGCACGTAGTCACAAGAGCTTCTCCAGGAGTACCCCGTGAGGAACGCCCAGCCAGAAGCACCCTGCCAGTGGCACCCCAACCGAAGCACTCCACCAGTAGCGCCCATCCCAAAACACCCCTCCACGAGCACCCCACCAGTAGCACCCATCCAGAAGCAACCCACGAGGAGCACCCCACTAGTAGTACCCCACCAGGAGCACCCGTTGAGAAGCACCCTTCCAGGAGCACCCCACCAGGAGCACTCCACCAGTAACATCCCACCAGTAGCACCCCACCAGAAGCACACGGCCAGAAGCGCCAAGCGAAGACCGAGAGGGTACCAGAGGAGAAGGTCATGGGCCTGCACCCCAACACCCAGAGGCACACAGCAACTGAGGCACTAACAGGGCAAGAAAGAGAGAACAGGAAAACGGGGGGAGGAGAGAGGAAAGAGAAGGAAAGGACAATGGGTGGGAGCGGATGGGAGAAGGCGCCGGACACGGTGGTGGTGGCTGCAAAGAGACTTGCACGGGACAGGCAAACTGAGGGGAGAGGCAGAGAGCATGGGGGGGGGATCAAAGATGCAGACGAGCGGACATCAAGTAGAGGACCCAGCAATGCACGGAGAGGGAGTGGGAGGAGAAGAAGGAAGGTAGGATCAAGCGAGCGGAGGTAGGGTCCGGAGACCGAAAGAGGTAATACTGGAGGCAAAAGCAGGCTGGTGGAGAGCCTTTGTGAGGAAGTCTGCAAGCTGAAAGTAGATAGAGATGAAGCAAAGAGAGACATCTCCAGTTGTGACCACGTCGCGCACATAGTGGTGCTCAACGTTGATGTGTTTTGTGCGACGATGAAGCACAAAAGCGTTCCAAGCAATGGCTAGCTCACTCTCACTGTCGGTGTCAAGGGGCACCGCTGGGGTGGGGAGGTGAAGCTCAGCAAGAAGGCGACAAAGCCACACCGCCTCAGTTGCAGCACCGCCAAAAGCCATGAACTCGGCCTCACCAGTGTATCGAGCGACACAGCCCTGTTTCTCGCTTTGCCAAGATGTGGCGATGGGGCCAAGGAGGAAGAAAGCCGCTGCGGCTTCGCGCGTCCGCATCGCGGGCATAGTCGCTGTCAGCGTAGTCCGTCTGGAGAGGAACACCTGACTCGGTCGAGAAGGCAAGGCCAGCACGAGCAGATCCAAGGGTGTAACGAGGAACGTACGTGGCCGCTTGGAGGTGAGTCGTACAAGGCTCGCGGGCATACTTGGCCAAGATGTTCACCGCACAGGATATGTCGAGGCGAGTGGTGCCAGCAAGGTAGGTGAGCGCGCCAACAATAGACTGGAACACAAAGGTACACTCTTGCGCACCGGACTCGACATCGTGGGCCACGCGGAGGGCGAGTTGGGTGCCCGGTGGCATGGGCGAGGAGGCCGTTGGGAGGGGATGGGAGAGGTCAACAACCAACGCGAAGCAGCCAACAAGGCACTGGACATAGCGCTCCTAAAGGACCAGCGGGAAGCCCGGAAGATGCTCGGTCTGCATCCCCATGAACATGGCCGCAAGGCCAAGATCCTTCATGCGGTACGTCAAGGAGAGGAGTCCCTTCGCCTCGTAGATTGCGGAGGAGGAAGAAGAGGTGATAAGGAGGTCATCCACATACACCTGAAGGAATGCAGCCACGAGAGTCGTGCCGCCAACGAAGAGGGAGGGGTTGGACTGGTTTGGGCAGAAACGGCCATGGTCAAGGGTGGACAAGAGCTCCTCGTTTCAACAATAAGGGGACTGGCAAAGACCGTAGAGGGTGCGACGGAGGTGGCACACGCGTCCCCTGCCATCGGAGAAGCCAGGAGGCTGAAACATGTACAGCTCCTCCTCAAGACGGCCGTGGAGAAAGGCATTGTTCACGTCCATCTGGTGGAGCTCCCACAGATAGTGAGTAGCGAGGCAGATAACGATGCAACTTGTCATGAAGCCGCCGACGGGGGCGTAGGTGTCGGTGAAGTCGACGCCATGGATCTGGGAATAGCCCTTCGCGATGAGGCGAGCCTTGTACTGATCGAGAACAACGGAGGCGGTGAACTTCTTACGTAGAACCCACTTGGCCTTGATGGCGGTGCAACCAGGGGGAACAGCAACGAGCTAAAGCACGCCATGCTCAACGAAGGCGGCAAGCTCAGCGACACATGCCGCGCGCCAGGCAGGAGCGTCCGGAAAAGTGAGGACGTCAGCGAGGGTGAGGGGGTCAGACTCGGCAGGGGGTGAGGGAGAGGAAGAGGTGGGCGGGACGGATGTGACTGCAAGCGCACGGGAAGCAGACGCCGGGGCGCTGACAAAGTGATGGCCCATGGAAGCGTCGAGTGCATAGCGAAACTCATGATGAAAGAAGTGGCGACCATGGGCGTGACCTTGGTGGAAGGTGTAAGATGATAGAGGACGGGAGGGAGGGAGAACTACGACGGGGGGGGAAAAGAGGCAAAGAGGGGAAGGGAGCCACTAGAGAGGGAGAAAGGAGGGGAGAAGAAGATGGAGAGGGGTGTAGAGGGACAAAAGACAAGGAGTCTATAGGAGGGGGGGAAATGGGTGCTAACAAGACAATGGGAGGGAGGGGACGTGCAAGAGAAAAAGGGGAGGGAGATATAGGCGAAGGGGAAGGGGAGCGAGGGACAGTAGAGTCCGGGAGGGGAGCGGAAGGGGACAAAATAGGGGTGGACGGCGAGGAAGGGACAGGGGAAGATGTAAGTGAGGGCATGAGCCGTACGAGAGCGAGAGCAAGAAGAGACAAGAGAGGGGGGCGGAGGAGTGTCCAGGACGGAGGGAGGGGGGAGAGAGCCCGAAACGGATGGAGCAGGGGGAGGTGCAGGAGGGGAGAGGGGGGGGGGGGGGAGAGAGCCCGAAACGGATGGAGCAGGGGGAGGTGCAGGAGGGGAGAGGGGGGGGGGGGGGAGAGAGCCCGAAACGGATGGAGCAGGGGGAGGTGCAGGAGGGGAGAGGGGGGGGGGGGGGAGAGAGCCCGAAACGGATGGAGCAGGGGGAGGTGCAGGAGGGGAGAGGGGGGGGGAGGGGAAGGATGGAAGGGTGAGCCCAGGCAGCATGCGTGTGCATCCACGAGTGGGGGCGGGAGGGAACACCGAGAAGAGAGACTAGGCTGGGGGAAGCTTGCCAGGGGGAAACACGTGGAGGCGGAGATGGGAAAGGGAGAGGGACCAGTGATGAAGGGAAAGGATAGGGACGTAGGGGTGGAAGATTCTCACAAGAGAGGACGTGAAGGAGAGGCGGGAGGGGTGAGGAGTGGGCGGGGAGAGCGACAAGGGTCAAGGGCGGCGGGGATGGTGTCTTGGCGATGGTGACGAGGTGGTCCCCGAGAAGGCGAGGGGGCGAGGTTCGGGACGGAACGATCTCTGGGACATCCTAAATGTAGAGGAGCATGGGATCCGCTCAGCGAGAAGGAGAGGACGCCCGAGGGGAGCCCGCCGCCTGAGCTGCGGTCAGGGAAGGGGGAACTGGAGGAGGGGAGGGGGGAAGCCGGGAAGAGAGACCGGCAATGACACATGAGGCGAGAGGAGAGGAAGGAGGGGAGAGACAGGCGGCGGACCGCCGCGACCGTGCGAGGGGGGTAGGGGAGGTGGGGAAGAAGATGGAGGAGGGGGGAAGGGAGAGGGAGAGGGCAATGAACCAGTGGGGAGAGGAGGGGAGACCGGCGCTATAGGAGGTATGAGCGCAGGGGGACGAGGGGAGGCCGTGGGACGGGGTGGGGAACTGGATGAAGAGGGAAGGCAGGACGGGGGGATAAGAGGAGGGTGGGAGATTGAAGATGGAACGGGAGTTAGTCGCGGGACTAACTGTCCCTCTCAAAAACTATGAGGGAGACGGGCTCTCAAAAACTTGTGAGGAGGGTTGCTCTCGAGAAGCTGTGAAAGAGGTGACGAAGCCGAAACAATTAGGCGCAAAAGGAGATCGAGGCAAGAATTGATGTGTTTTTTGGAAAAGAATCTTCACTACCGGGGAGCGAGGGTGACCCGTATCGGGTCGCCCTCGCTCCTCAGCTTGCGGTTTGCCTTAGAGTGTGGCGTACCACGTAAGGGGTGCATAGGTCATAAGTATGTACATGTCTCGTGCGACCCAAACGGGGCAACGCAGCGAGGCCTACGTCTCATAAGAAACCAGCACGACCTGTCATGACAGGGAGAGACTAATCTAGGCTAGCTAAAGCAAGTAGTCACAGAAGTGTTTACTACTTTTATGTTAACAACACCATTGAGTTTGTAGAAAAAACTTGGGTGGATTCAGCCCCTCCTTCCGAGCTCAACCTACACTACACTAATGATAGCACAAATTCTTGGTGAACATGTGCCATTGCCCAACATCCTTTCACATGCTCTAGCCTGAAAAAATACAAAAGATGAAATTAACCTTCCTATTAAAATACTTCACTTAATGATCAAACCACCTTAACCTTAATGTTGAGTACATGAGATGTTATATGTCTCATAAGTGCACTCAAATTTTACAATTAAAGTTGGAAATACATGAATCGGATCCACCAATGACCTCAATTCCTTACCAATTCAATTGAAAGCATGTTAAGACAAGCCACGCATAGCTCTTCTTTCCAAAAATGAATCCCACGGATTACAATCTCCTCAAACACCCAACACACCTTGGCAATTCCATGGGCCTACAAATCCATAATAATCCTTGAAAAAAAATCAACAATTTCATTCCCACAAATTTCACCCCAACCCCTTGTATCAAACCTAAACAACACTACAACACTAGGTGGGCGTTACACTGGCAAAAGTGAAGCAGTTCACAGTTGGATAAAGAGTTTTCCACTTTTCACAAGATTAGGATAAGTTGGGATTTCTTCATAAGCAAAAAGTATACTTCGTTGTTACAAGTTGCAATAAATGAAAGTGTATACACAAATGACGAAAGTGAGAGAAAAGGGCTCGATTGAGCCATTCTGTATTTTGACAATTCGCATGGTACGATGCTCAAACTTGATTTGCAGTTTCGAGAAGACCCTTGTTGGTTCGATGGGGACCTTCAAGGTTCAATTCCAGGTTCCCAAGATCTGTCCAAGTTTCTCAGGAGATTGTTGCACATAGACTCAAAGCATCGAGCAATGCCGCCATAGGTTTTGGTGAGTTTGGGAGATGACCGGAAATTATTTTTCATCACGCAAGAGTTCAAGGGTATTCGGGAGAATTCCCCTTGAGCACGGAAAAAACACTGCCGTGACAAAGTCGTGAAATTGGCCAAGAGATATGAAGGAAAGAATAGGCCTCTTGTGGGTTTTGGTACTATTGTATGCCCATCGGCATAACACTTCCCCCCCCTTCTAGTCGCAACGCCTTGGCGCATTACCATCACGAGGCTAGACTTGAACTTGGTAGCCGTCGATAAGAGGATCGTCTTCCGAGAGTTGGCTGTACGGCATCCAACTGTTTGGCGTCGCGTCATAGTTCTTCCACTTGAACAGAATATTGGTCTTTGCCTTCTTGTCAGCTGTGATCAAGGATTTTGTCAAGTTTGTACGTGTGGTCATCGTCTACAATCATTGGTCGTAAGGCAACTGCCACACATGTGGGAAAATCTTTCTCCAAATCGGCATAGTGTCAAAGTTTCCTAATGTGGAAGACCTGGCGTATCTACATGTATTCGGGTAGTTGGACCTTGGCGAAAACTGAGTGTCCATCTCCAAGATGACAAAGGGCCCCGACCACCCAGGTTTGAGCTTTGGATTGCGTGATATGTGGAGTTAAACGGTCGCGGAGTTGAGCAAACCTTTGTCACCGGTTTTCAACTCCGGAGTTTTATTTATATCTACCGGCTTGTCGCTTTATGGCTGCTTGTGATTTTGCAAGGGTTTGGCGAGTTTCTTCCCACATGGCGGAAACGTTTTTTTTATGAATGTCAATGGTAGGGATGACGCTCTCATTCCGTAAATCGATCAAGGTGGTTGGCTTTGCTCCATGAACCGCCCAAAATGCATTTTCCTCATTGCAATGGATTCCGCAAAGTTGTATGCAAACTCGATGACTGGTAGCTCGATCTCCTAGTTTATTCCATGAGGTTCACACAGGCTTCAAAGGAGTTGTACGAGCATTTGGTTATTTTGTTTGGTTTGTCCATCAATTTGCGAATGGAACGCCGTTGAAAGTTGAGGTTGACTTCCATACCACAACATCAAATATTGCCAAAAATAACTGGTGAACTGCGCATCATCACCACTACTCATTGATTACAGAACTCCATGTATTAGGACAATTTGGTCAAGACACAACCGGGTTGTCTCTTCAGTGGTTACATCCGTTATGGTCGCGATGAAGTACGCCATCTTTGAAAATCTATCAACGACGACAAACATGGCAACGAACCCCTCTAATGTGATAGGGAACCCGCTTACAAAGTCCATGGAGATTTCGGTCCATTGTTTCTCTGGTATCAGTAGTGGTTGTTGCAAACCAAGCGGTTTGCTATGCCTACCCTTGTGGTTTTGGCATAAGTCACAACGTTAGCTGAGTTTTGCGTTGTCAACCCCCATCTTGTCCAACCATTAGTGGTTGGCAAGTTTTCCCATGGTCAAATGAGCTCCAAAGTGGCTTCCTCAACTAGTGTCATGGCATTCCTCAAGAAGGATGCGTTGCAACTCCTTGACATCAAGAATGACAACTTGGTTCTTCTGCTTTTTGTGTATATAGGAGCTTGCAAAGTGGAGCCATGTTTCGTTGTACGCTCTGTTGTCATCACAGCCCCGTGCGAATAACTTGGGTGCATATTGATTGACTAGAATCTGCAGTATGCTGACCTCCATGAGATCAGTCCGGCAGCTTAGCGCATACGCTGGATTTGTCTTCTCGGTCACGTTTGATGTACAAAGTGCCACGGCTCCAGATGACTAGCGGGTTTTTCTTGTACAAGAAATCCTGCCCAAGAATCACCTTGTAGATCTCCACACTGTTACCTCCTCCAACTTTCCCATGTGGTGTGTTAACGGTTACCTTACTTGACACATACCAAGTCGTCCATTGACGGTTTTTCCTTGCATGCTCTTGCTTATAAACCCAACTTTTTCACCACTTGATTGGATGCAAAGCTTTAAAATGCACCTCCGTCAAGTAAATTAGGAAACATTTTGCAAATTTTGTAACCCCTCGGTTGCACCCTCTACAGTATCTTTGGCTGGTCCTCCTCGTATCCGTCGTCAAGTTTCTAGATTTCAAGAACCCTCGTAATAGGGGACCGTAGCCTTTCGGGTGGGCAATCGTTCGGCGTAGGTTTTTTGAAGTGGGAAGGAGTTTCAGCATCTACTCCCACCCTCTTCCATTTTGTGACTCCTCTCTCCTGTTTTTGCTTCTTGTGCTACTCCCCCCCCTCCCTCTCGTTTCTTCTAGGACATATCATAACGATGTGTCTATTTTTCTACACGTGTAGCACGTTCGTTGATCTCCTTTTTGCTCGATGCCATCGACTTCCATCGTGGTCACGTTCTCCAGATTCTATGACCAATGCTCATTGTTTTCTATGAGTGGATACTTTCACCGCTTGCCGTACGATAAATTGAATCTTGAGTTGAAATTTGGGGAGTCGATGCATTCAATGACTGCGCTGATTTGTGACAAATCGTTGGTGATGCTCTAAATCATAACTACTCTGTGACTATCTCATTTGAGGCTATTGTTATAGTGAAGACATAGTTTGTCCTCTATAAGGATGCTCGTAGTGATAATCTCCCGGAAACGTTGCATGTATATTGCCATATGGGACAAGTGCTTCAATCATTGTAGCAAGTAGTGAACCTCCGTATTCCCATTCAGCATGCTGAAGCGATCAACGAGTGCCTAGGTGAACTCGCGCCAGTTGGATGGGGGTATCATTGATACTTCCAATATCGGGTGAACCTGCTCATGAGATAATACGAAAGGTGCCGACAATGCAATAGCTGTTGGATCAGCACCAAAGGCTGTCTAGTACTGTTGGATGGCCATGAGATCAGCCCACCAACTTAAAGCTGTTCCTCATAGATGCGAGATTACAAGGTTCATCTTTTGTTCATTGGAATGAACCCTTATAGCCATTAAGTATACCTCCGAATTCGTATGGAAGATCATAACCATGAGTCCCCTGTCACTTTCTAGATCCAAGTGCTAAGGAGGCATTGGATGAATTAAGGCCTCGTCAATGTGGAGTCGAATGGTGAGTTTTGCTTCTTGCGCTTTTGAATGATGGATTTTGGAAACGTACTACTACATTTTATTATAAGCCTTCATTGAAACACTTCCATCTAGGATTCCCACCTGTCACCAGAAAGACACATGGGTCACCATGGGCTAGTCACCTTCTTGATCTTGTCTCGTGTCATCAATGGACTTGTGTTGGATGGTGATGCATGCAAGATTGGTGTGTCACAAATGCCTTCCTCTTAATTGGTTGTGCTAGTCCAAGTGCAAGCCGTCAACCGCTCATCTTCCTCAACGAAGCTGAAGGTCCTTCTTGAGGTACCTTAGGCCATCGCTTGTGTCTTCGCCCTCTACCACTTCTTGTCAATGAGTGCACTCGCTCTGTGTGCCGACTTGGTGGGGAGGTCTGCAAACTCCTCGTTTATGGAGATGTGGTAGAAGACACGTGTAAAAATGAATCGCGTGCTCAACCCAGACAGATGTACTCTAATACCAAGTGATACGTAGGCAAAAGTGAAGCAACCAAGTTTGTCACTTTTCATAAGATTGGGGTTAGATGGGTATTTTTCAGAAGTGGAAAGTATAGATTGTTGTTACAAGAGTGGAAACTTGACAGTCTATATAAAAATTGCAAATGTGAGAATATTTGGCTCTATCGAGCTATTTGGTATTTTGGCGGTTTGCATGGTGCGACGTAGTGCTTTCATTTACATTCTCAAGAAGTCTGTTGTTAACTTGATGGGGGGCTTCAAGGTTTAATTCGGGGTTCACAAGATCTGCCAAAGTCGCTCAAGAGATTGTTTCCCATTGACTTGAAGTAATGAGTAACGCCGCGAGTAGGTTACAATGAGTTTGGGGAATGACTGGAAAGTAGTTGTCAGTGCGCAAGAGTTCCTGGATGTTCAGGGCATTTACTCTCAAGCGTGGAAAAATCCAAGTCATGAAGTAAGCAAGGAGTAATGAAGCAAAAAAAGAGTTCTTCATGGGTTTTGGGACTCGTGTTTACCCACTAGCATAACAGTGGATGAGCACCTTCTTGTCCATTTTTGTGGACACTTATAGAGCTTTGAGTATGCCCTTTGAAGTGAGCTATAAAGAGAAAGGTTCTTGGTTTCTCCTAATGAGAACCAAGTTTTGAATGAATACTTGGCTCAGTCTCATCATAACATCAGGAATGCATAAACTCAAATGATTTGCTCAAATTCCTTAGATTTCATAAAAGGTGATGCACACGTATTTGACTAACTTATGGGTGTTGTTGAACACAATGCTAAGGCTCAACTAATCCATGTACTAGACTATGTTTTGCATCATAATAGAAAACAATGTATTACCATTTGTAGACTAACTTAAACCAAACAAGGATGGTAGCAACATGGCCTAATGATGCCTCCTCCCATTGTAAACAACCTGAAATCAAAGTAAAATTGAGGAACATGAAACAATTGGTTTTACCCCAACAAAATCAAGTTTTATCAACACAATATGCCCACTTATCACCAAATCCTACCAATATTGAGGATGGGTAGAACCATCTTAGACGGTGCAATTCCTTATGGAAGTTTTTGGGGGTCCATACACTTCACCATCATCAACTTAAGATGATTTCATTGAAATCATGGGGATCATTATATACAATCCAAAACCTATTAAAACTTTCCACCACATCGTCTCTATACATAGATAAGAATTTCCCTCTTTTACCACCATCCCACCACAAAATCGTACGAGGAACTCTCTTCTCAAATGTTGCTCATGAACGTGTGCTTACACCTTAGTTTCCATAGATTTTCATGGAAGCAACAACATGAAAACGCATGTCTTCGCTATCCTCAACACTCCATGATAATGTTATTCCATTTCCTTCTCCTCATGATGATGCACAATATATGAGGGCTTTTTTAAAAGAATGTGCATGTTATTACCCCTTGCTAGACCTCCCCTAACTCACTTTCACTAAAAAGGTCATGAAGAAAAGCATTTGCTTTGTCTTAAGACCATGTGTATGAACCACTCATCTAACGTAAGCGTCTTAAACTCATTTGACCTGTTTGAATGACTAGTTGTTTTGCGGAAAAAGAGATACACCAAACAAGAAACACCATTGCTAGAATTGAATCCTCAATCCTGTATTGGCCCTTCTCTATCACATGAAATTTGAAAACAGATCTTACGAAACAAAAAATAAAAATGATTGTATAAAGAATAGTATGAAAAAATCACTTTTGTAAAGACAATATAGATTAAAAAATTTGTATCAGATGTAGGCAAATGTAATTGTCATACAAGTAGTCGATTTTACTATGATGAACTCCATCATACCTCAGCCTGATATGTTTTCTTTACTTCAATTGTCATATAGTCCTCGTTTTATGTCTTGTATGCATTACAAAGCAAGATAAATTTTTAGAAGTTTTTGAATCAAACATAGCTTCATACAATGACTAAGGAGAAAGTATGTTGTTTCAAAGAGGAAAAATAAATCAAATCTATAAGTGACTCAATAAAAATAAAAAAACATTACATGAAGGTTGACATCTTGAAGAGATAAATGTTGAGAAGTGTGATCATTTCTAAAAATGTGTGATTTCAAGTGCTTCTGGTTTGTGGATCACTTGAAACAATTTATTTTGGATTTTAATCTTTTCTTATGAAAACCTTTGATTTTTGCAAATGTCTTTACCATTTAGTCAACTTTATCGCATAGTCAATGTCTATAAACTGTCTCTTCAGACATGAAAATAAGGTTATCCACTTGGTTACGAGTATAAACTATTAATTTTAACATGCCGACAAAACTTCTTTCAATTCAATATGTAGTTCTACCCACTTGTCTCATTTAATTGATAATGTCATTACTTGCCTCATCATCATGCTATCTTCTATTTCTCTCCATCATCCATTCTCTCCTGTCCATTTTTTCTTGCATTTTGCTTTTTCATTTTCTCCGACCTTCACCATCACATCCCTATGCCATGCACATCGTACTCCAAATCTGACCTCACAGTCACCAAGTTCCCTCTTCCTCCATCACTCCATCCTATATGGGTGCCATATTTTATCTTTTGGTACCTTGGTTGTCCCTTTCATCTACCAAGTAATGGCTCTTAGACACTCCACATCCTAAGACTATAAACCCCTTCCATCATAACTAATCAACACTCAAAGAAGAATAGTCGAAAATGTTAAATCATCACTCCATACATGAAAAAAGGAGCAAAACAATTTTTCATGATAGTCATGAGGTTAGAAGACGTTTTTCGAAATTATGGAAGTTTGTTGCACAATTTTGTTTTGAGTACATTGAAGGAGAAGCCAGAGACGTGGGAGCAATTTCAGACGATGCTCAAGGCGCGTTTCAAACTCCTCAATGGCAGCCGAGTCGTACGTGACAAGATCAAGCACGTCAAGCAAGGCGAATCGGTCCAAGACTACACTACACGCTCCATGGCTTTGGCAGCGCAGATCGACGACCTTGCGGACGTGGAGGCGTACAATCGCTACCATGAAGGCCAAACGCCGCACGTCCAACATGAGCTCGCTCTGCTTGGGTTGCGGGCCTTTGCAGAGCTCGTTTCGGTAGCAAAACGCTTCGACGTGGTCGACAATGCAAGCCGAAGCAGATTTGCACCACAATCCACGGTTGAGCAGCCAGATCAAGATGTGCCCATAGAAGTGGATGTGATGTGAGGGGAGCAACAAGGCTTCGACGGGCAATAGGGACCGAGGGCCAAGTGTTGGTGTTGCAGCAAGGAGGGTCACCGTAAGAAGGAGTACCCCAAGCTGAAGGCGAAGCAGGGCATTAGGCAGCAACAGTGAGGAAAACATTTCTCACTTATGTACATCCTTCATCGACAAATTTAGCACAAGTCCGGAACGGCTTCCGCCTACTGTGGTGCTGTTTGCTTGCTCATGGGGTTGAAGGAGGGCCTAGCAGTTCTAGGGGTTTTCCTACGGCTGGTTCTTTGGATTCTGCTTTTGGGGTTCCAAGGGTCAAAGGGAGTTGTGTGGTCTGCTGGTTGGCGGCGTGGGTTATAGATTCTACGACAACTTGACTACAAGGAGGGGGCTGGCATTGCACCTTGGAGGGGACATCGGCGGTGCAGCGGATGTCCATATTGGTGGCGTGCAGCAGACCTCTCATCAAGCAACCTATCCATGTGGGCGGTATCACGTACGATGTGTTCTTCGTATGTGCCCAATGGATGACTACGTCTTCTTCATTGGCCGGGACTTCTTGCATGCCTGGAGTCCGGAACCGGATTGGTTGTGCAATCTTGTGGTCCTGAAGGGGAATGGGGCTCACTTCGACACATCGACGAGGTGAGGATGAGACGTTGCGTGGCGGTAACCTCGAACACTAGTTGTGGTTTGGCTGCTAGGAGAGGGTCATGAAGCTACTCATCATGCAATGGTGGATGCTACAACTGGAGAAAAAGAACTGGAAGGCCAAGGGAGTTCTTGGTGGATGAAGGTGCTGCTCGATCACAACAACTACAGCTGCAAGAACGACTCCTCCACAGGTGTTGGCGGCGGGTTGGACGCATGTGAGGCTTGTTCTGCACATTACGGCAATGGCAAATGGTGGTTTATCCTTGCAAATGTATGACTGCTAGATCCCCACAACCAGAGCGGTGGTGCAAATAGCGTCCTAAGAATCTGCCGGGAGCACACCGAGACGGCGTGCCTCTGAGGGGTAATGTTATAGGACCCGCCGGTCGAGGTGGTGTTTTTATCCCCCTGGTGGCATCAAACACCTTATTTGAGGCCATGATTTTATTTTACGTGAAAAACTGTGCAGGTTTGGTCTAAGAACTGGGTCATTTGATGCGAGGACGAGAAAGATACAGCCGGGCAAAGTTGGCCGGTGCTCGTCCGGAAAATGGACGGGAGCACTAGTTCGACCCCAACGAGGCAGAGCAACTTTCTCACCCACTACAGCCAAAGCGCCCATGGATGGACGCTTAGCCAATGAGGCAAGGTTCATTAGGGTCCACGGGCACTTTAGGATGGCGGTTGGAGCTACATTTGCAAGCAAGGGCGCTTTGGGTGGCCGTGACCCCCACTGGTGGTGTTGCCAGCGGCCGTTACGCATGGAGCACTCAAACGACCATAACTTAGCTGTTTCTTTTTATGGATTGAGGCGTTCTTTGGTGCGTTGGAAAGCTCGCAACACTTACTACATGATGCATGTGTTGTGTGCATGAGAGCGCCTTGATAGAGGGCTTCGAAGCGCTGAGTAGCTTTTGGCTGCCTCATAGGGGCTCGTACATAAGGAAGCCTAGGGGTTGTACTAGGCATGCCAATCTTACCCAGAGACTATGTACATTGCCTTGTACTGATCTATCAAGTGTAAAGGATTCATTCCTTGCCCAAACCTCCTTGCGTCCCAAGTATTGCCCCGCACACGTCCATTTGATCCTACAAGTCTTCTACAGCTCACCTTGGTCCAAACACCGTCGGGAGAGTCGCACGGTGAGAACCTCGTTCACTAGCAGCGGTCTTGCGGCTAGGAGAGGGTCGTGCGACATCTCAAGGGTTGGCCCACACACCAAGGGGTTGAGGGTGGGAGGTTTATCCCAAGGGCTCGGCGTGTGACCGTCACGCCGGGTGCCCCTCGGTTCACATTTGGTGTACAAAACAAACATTATTGACTATGCCTTGCCAACTCCATTGTTTTTTTCACACCCACCTTCAGATGAACCACGCTTGTGTGTGCCAATCATGTAGCATCACCATGTTTTCATTGTCTACGTATTACTGCTACCTCGACTTCCTCCAACTTTATATCATTCTCTTTAGTTTCCATTTTCCACATGAAATACTCCCATCCTTGACGAGCACATTTTGTTGTTTTCCTATCTCCACTTTCAATTCGAGGTTGATGTGTTTACTTCACTTGAGCACTTCTTGCGACCTCCGTTTTTAGTGCTCTTCCTTTTTTAGAGCCCTCAAAACTCATTTTGGTAACCCATTTCCCCCTTTTCTCACAGAGATTTTGATGTGCAGCACATTTTCCTTAATAACTGATTTGCTTGGATTATGTCTTGCTTTTGTTGCTAGTTACATGAAACTTAATGGTTTTCCTCCATTTAACTTTACATGTCAATGTTTGTGGTTATCAGTGTTGTGATCCCTTGAACTCAACATCAAAGATTCCACGTTTAAGTGGTGTTAGAACTCATATAACTGTTTTTAGCTCCTTTGAAACAAGTTTCATTTGTTCATGTTGATTATTATTCTTATATGTATGTAATGAAATCATTGGGTGTGAGGATTCTCAAACCTGAATGTAAGTTGGTTTGGTAGGATAATTTGACCTTTACATTTCATAAACTCATTCCCGAGAGGGGTTTTTTTATGTACCTAGGTTTTTTAGTGTTCTTGGAAAGATAGATAACTAGATAAATAGATGGGTAGACAGAAAGAGAGAGAGATAGAGAGAGAGAGGGAGAGAGAGAGAGAGAGGGAGAATTGGAACAAAAAAGATTAGAAAAGTTTAGAGTCACGTCAAAATAGATGAGGTACGGAAAGGATATAGTGAGAAGGAGAAAAATCGAAAAATCTATAGATAGAGAGGGGGAGAGAGAGAGAGAGCGAGAGAGAGAGAGAGGGAGAGAGAGAGAGAGAGAGAGAGAGAGAGAGAGAGAGAGAGAGAGAGAGAGTCTTTTCGAGATGAAAATAATTTTATGTTTAATGAGATTACTTCATATCATCATGATTTTGTGCAGGTGGTTTCAAAAGACGAGGGAGATGTGCAAAGGTTTCTAACGTTACGGAACTACGCTCATGGGAGGTTTCTTATTCTTTCCATTCTTTGAGCTCTCACTTCCACATCACACATGAGTGGAGTTCAGTTGGTTCCCTAAGATTATGAATGCATTTTTGGTCAGATAGGATTTTCATGATTTTTCCAATTTACTAAGTAGCTAATGTTTAGAGTAGCTGCTTGAACTTATGATTCGACAATGCACAGAATGATATCTTAGGGCATTTGACACATTTTCTGTTCCCTTTATCGCTCAGCCGCCGATCTTGGCTTCACCGCATGGCACACAGCCGGACCTTTCTACCGGGGCGAGCGTCTGTGTGCCACGAATTCTGACGGCACTTTGCGGTGACGTGGCACACGTGACGCTCGATCTCGCCGTCCTTCTCTCTATC
This sequence comes from Penium margaritaceum, assembly GCA_023375785.1. Lineage (NCBI taxonomy): Eukaryota > Viridiplantae > Streptophyta > Zygnematophyceae > Desmidiales > Peniaceae > Penium > Penium margaritaceum. The sequence continues at coordinate 115,044 of SZWC01003457.1, forward strand.
GCGTTATCCTCTTTCTTCCGCTTCACCCGCTGCATCTGCTGGTGCCGCTGCTGGTTCTGACTCGCGCCTGTTTGTCGGTATTCTGGCTGTGGTGAGCAAAGCCGAAGCTAACAGTCAGAGCCAGCCACGTCAGCAATCGCCATGGCGGATGACGATTGGGGTGAGTGCGCCTTTACTCTTCCTAATGCTGTTGCTTTTCCTGCTGCTGCTCTCGCTGTTGTTGGTGTCGCTGTCGCTGGTGCTGCTTGTGCAGTAGCTGCTGTTGTTTCTGCTGTTTTTGTTGTTTTTGCTGTTGTCTTTGTTGTCGTTGCTGTTCTTGTTGCTGTTTTTGTTGCTTTTTCTGTTGCTGGTGCTGATGGTGTTGTGTCCCGCCTCCCCCCCCCCCCCCCCCCCCCCCCACCCCATGCATACACCACCCGTTGCAGATGCCGATGACTTCGAGCCGCCTCCTCCAGTGAAAGAGAAGGAGCCGGTGAAGAGCCAATGGGACGACGAGGAGGAGGAGGAGGAGCAGCCCAAGGTGGAGGAGGTGAGAGCACGCTGCTGCTCTGTTTTGCTGGTTCCAGTCTGAATCGGTCACTCTGTTACGAGCTTGTTCCATCTTCATCCGTCTTGATCCCTCTTTTGTTCTCTTTATCTGCCTTCGTCTGTGTTGGCCTGTCTTGATTTCTCTTTATCTGCCTTCGTCAGTGTTGGCCTGTCTTGATTTCTCTTTATCTGCCTTCGTCAGTGTTGGCCTGTCTTGATTTCTCTTCATCTGCCTTCATCAGTGTTGGCCTGTCTTGATTTCTCTTTATCCGCCTTCGTCAGTGTTGGCCTGTCTTGATTACTCTTTATCCATCTTCGTCAGTGTTGGCCTGTCTTGATTTCTCTTTATCTGCCTTCGTCAGTGTTGGCCTGTCTTGATTTCTCTTTATCTGCCTTCATCTGTGTTGGCCTGTCTTGATTTCTCTTTATCCGCCTTCGTCAGTGTTGGCCTGTCTTGATTTTTCTTTATCCGCCTTCATCTGTGTTGGCCTGTCTTGATTTCTCTTTATCCGCCTTCGTCAGTGTTGGCCTGTCTTGATTTCTCTTTATCTGCCTTCGTCAGTGTTGGCCTGTCTTGATTTCTCTTTATCCGCCTTCGTCAGTGTTGGCCTGTCTTGATTTCTCTTTATCTGCCTTCGTCAGTGTTGGCCTGTCTTCAGCCGTCTTCACTGGTCGTGATGTATTTTGATCCCCCTTGATCTGTCTTGACCTGTCTTGACCTGTAGTAACCGGTCTTGATCTGCCTTGATCCGGCGTCATCAGTCTTGATCCGCATTGATCGGTCGGTTCACAGCAGGCTGAGTGAAGACGTTGCATTGCATGGTGCACGTTGTTTTCTTACGAGTCGGGAGACTATCACGACGGGAGCATGCAGGCAAGAGCAGCAGGAGGAGGATCAGAAGCCCAGCAGTGTATCTGCGTGACTGGCAGGCAGCCAAATGGCAGCAGCTGGCAGCTGGCAGCTGGCTCCTCCACCCTCACAGACTAGGCACAAAATTCAGCTGTTGCTATGAGGGCAGTTGACAATGGAACCGATGTGTCTGCCGTTTGATCTGCGTTCTGTTGTGAATCCTTTCTCGTCTTCTTCAACATGCCGGTGCTGATGTCAGCATTTTGAAATCACAAACAACACCCTCAATGCCGCTTGCATGCTGTGGCTTTTGTGGAATCTCATGCGTCTTTGGTCATTCCTCTGTCATCGTGTGCCGTATGCCTTTCACCTGACACCTTCTGTTTGCCTCTGGCGTTGCTTTGTGGTTGTGCCGCTGTTTGCGCCACCTGGGCTGGTATCGTGTCCGAATGCAGTCAAAGCCAAAGACGGAGCCAAAGAAGAAACCGGCGAAGAAGGCGCAGGCGAGAGAAGTGGTGGACGAGACCCTCGCAGACCCTGTGGCTGAAAAACTCCGACAACAACGGTGAGTGGTGATGCATGTGTTTGACTGTAACCGTGCCCGTGTCCGCGTCCTTGTCCGTGTCTGTGTCTGTGTCCGTGTCCGTGTCCGTGTCCGTGTCCGTGTCCATGTCCTTGTCCGTTTTTCGTGTCTGTGTCCGTGTCCGTGTCCATGTCTGTGTCCATCTCCATGTTTTTCTGTGTCTGTGCCGGTGCCGTGCTCGTGACCATGCCCTGTCTCTGTCGTTGTGTCCGTGTCAGTGTCCATGTCCATGCCTTTGTCTGTGCTCCTGCCCTTGTCCATGTCTGTGTCCTTTTCCATGTCCATTTCTGTGCCGGTGTCGGCGCCCCTGTCTGTGTCTATGTCCGTGACCATGTCCATGTCT